>PVKE010029621.1:0-20131 GCA_004027555.1 Craseonycteris thonglongyai | reverse complement strand
AATAACACAGTCACAAGAAGAATACACACAATTTCAAAAGACTTGCAAACTCAGTTAAAGACTGACTTGGAAATATGTGACTGCTTCTCTCTGCAATTTGACGAGTCAACAGATATATCAGACACCGCACAGTTGGCAGTTATGGTGAGAATGGTATTTAGTAACTTCACAGTAAAAGAGGAGCTGTTGCAAATATTACGAATGAAAGGACAGACAAGAGGTGAGGATATTTATAAAACTTTCAGAACATATGCCAGGTTGATAAACATGCCTTTGCATAAGTTGTCTGCGATAACTACCAATGGGGCACCAGCAATGGTTGGTAAAAACAAAGGATTGATTGCCCTTTGCAGAAAACGTGAATCATTTTCAAAATTTATGTCCTACCACTGTATTATCCATCAGGAAGCTTTGTGTTGTAAAATACTGCCCTTTGAACATGTTATGAAAATAGTCACAAAGATAATCAACTCTATTCGAGCAGCTCCATTGCAACACTGGCTTTTCAAGGCCCTGTTAGAAGATACTGAAGATAAAGAACACGATCTCATCCTGCATACTGAAGTATGTTGGTTCAGTAAAGGTAAAGTTCTTACAAGATTTGTGAACTTAATTGAAGAAATAAAAACATTTATACAAGGTAAAAATGAAAATTATGATGAACTAACAGACTCTTGCTGACTGGTGAATTTGAGTTTTCTTGCTGACACCATGAAAAAATTAGATTCTTTCAATTTGGAGTTGCAGGGAAAAGACAAAAATATAGCTGAAATGATAAGCTCTGTAAACGCATTTAAAATGAAATTAACTTTGTTGATATCACATCTGCATGTCAAGTCTCTCGTGCACTTCCCATATATGAGGAAAATGCTAGGTAACAATGAATTAAATGTGTTATTATTTATTGAGACCCTGCAAGTGCTTCAAAAACAATTTGAAGAGGGATTTCTGCAGTTTACAAATATAGAGCCAATTGTCTCCTTCTGTATCAATCTTTTTACCTTCCAAGTAAATGTATTAGAACTAGCCAAATGTATTGCAGACCTTGTTCAAGGGAAAGCAGTAGAACTAGAGTTAGAAATTTTGAACCTTAAGAACGATATTTTGCTAAAATCCTTGATATCAGAGGACTTATGGAACATAGTCGACAAAGAAAGTTTCCCATTTTAAAAAAAGAGGCATATAAAATCAAATCGTTTTTCGGGTCAACGTATTTATACGAATCTTTGTTTTCAAACATGAATTTAATAAAATCACGATATAGATCTCGACTTACCGATGAGCATCTTAATAATTGTTTGCTAACAGGGTTGCCGTCATACTCTCCTAATTACGAGGCACTGGCCAATGAAATGCAATGCCAAAGATCACACTGACAGATTGGTTTTTTTTTATGTTTTCTCTTATGTTTTTTTAAATGATTTTATTATACATGTGTTTTTTATTTACTTTGTATTACCGTATTTTCCGGCATATAAGACAACCCCCTAATTTTACAGTTAAAACATAGGTTTAGGCCTATATTCGCTGTATAAGACTACCCCCCACTTCCGAGGCTGTAGTCTTATATAGCGAATATAGGCCTAAACCTATGTTTTAACTGTAAAATTAGGGGGTCGTCTTATACGCCTGGTCGTCTTATACGCCGGAAAATATGGTACGTTTTGTATATATGTTTCTTTGTGTGTATATAATTTGTACAATAAATTTATTATTTTAAAATTATTTTTGTTTATTATTTTTTATTCTTGTTCAATAATAAATATCCTTAGAAATAGCTGGTGCTCGCCACCCTACCAATATTTTAGAATGCACCCAAGGGTATAAAAAGGTTGGGAACCCCTGATCTATATCTATCTATCTGTCAATTGATTTATTCATTTATCATCTGTCTATCTATCTATTTATTATCTACCTATTGTCTGTCATGTGTTATAATGCTATTCATATTGATGAGATTTTTCATTATAAATGGATACAATTTTTTCTTAGAGACAGATATATTAAGTAGATAGATTAAATGATTTTTTTTCAAGAGTTTCCTGCTGATTTTTATTATTGTATTTAGTTTTATATTTTAGTTGACTTTTTATTGAGGTATAATTGACAAAATTGTAAGATATTTAAAGTGTACATGAGGATTTTATGTACATATACAATGTGAAAAGTTTCCTCCACTGAGTTAACACATTCGTAACCTCGCATACACATACTTATATATAGTGTTTACATGAGAACATTTAAATTATGTTCTCTTTTCCAATTTTAATGATACAATACAGTGTTATCAACTATAGTCACAATGTTATACATCAAATCCTAAGACTTTATCTATTTTACAATAGACAGCTTGTTCCTTTATACTAACATCTTTCTATTTCCCTTACCCTTTTTTCCCCAGTAACTAATTTCTACTCTGTTTCTATGAGTTTGACTTTTTTTTTGTTGTTTACATTTCACATATATGATACCATACCCTATTTGTCTTTCTCTATCTGGCTTATTTTACTTAGCATAAGGCCTTCAAATTTTATTCATGTTATTGCAAATAGCAATATTTCCTTTCTTTCAATAGCTGAATAATATTAAATTTATATTTATGAGGGCTGTCTTGAAAAATCCAGCCATTGTCAATATAATGAGAATGGTTACATGGCTGGATATTTTCCGGACAGCCTCGTACATATCACATTTTTTCTTTCTACTTATTAATTGAAAAACAATTAGGTTGTTAACCTATCTTAGATATTATAAATAATTTTGCAATAAACATGGGGGTAAAGATATCTTTTTGAGAAAATGATTTTACTTCCTTTGGATAAAAACCCATAAGTGGAATTGCTGAATCATATGGTAGTTCTATTGTAATTTTTGAGAATCATCCATGCTGTTTTCCATAGCGGCTGCACCAGTTTACATTTCCACCAACAATGAACAAGAGTTCTCTTTTTTCCACATCTTCACCAACACTTATTTCTTGTATTTTTGATAATACCATCATAACACATACACATATGATATCTTACTTGATTTAGATTTACATTAATGGTAGCATTGAGCATTTTTTCATGTACTTGCTGGCTACCTATATATCTTTGAAAAAAATTGTATTTAGGTCTTTTGCCCTTTTTTTTTCCAAGATTTATTTTTATTTTATTGTTTATAGACAGAGAGAAAGACAGAGAGATAGAGAGAAAAAGAGAGAAGAGGGAGAGCACAGAGCAGTCTCCACTTTTTAAGTCATTAATTTTTAATTTAGTTTCACTTGCACAGGTGAGTGCAGGGCCATGCAGGGCAGAAACCAGGCCAGGGGGCCTACAGCATGGGAGGTATGTTCCCATGAGATGGGGGCCTCCCACATGGGAAGCTCACCTGGCGAGAACCAAACTGGGAGAACACCCCAGTTCAGCATATGGATCCAAACTGGCCTGGTCGGGATTTTATCCTCAAACACTGGGGCTGCAAGGTGAGTGCTTAACCCACTGAGCCATTCCAGCATCCCTTTCTGCTCATTTTTAAATCAGATTATTATTATTTTTTTGTTATTGAGTTCTAGCAGTTCTATAGAGTTTTTGTATATTAACCTCTTATCACATATGTGATTTGCAAATATTTTTCCCATTCCATAAGTTGCTTTTTCACTTTGTTGATGGTATTATTTGCTGTGCAAAAGCTTTGTAGTTTTTAGTCCCACTTTTTAAATTCATTATTTTACTGTCTTTGTTTCTGGTATCACATCCATATATACATATTTGTTGTTTTGTTGTTGTTGTTGTTGTTTTAAGATAGTTGTCAAAGAGTTTATGACATGTTTTCTTCTAGGAGTTTTCGGGTTTCAAATCTTACATTTGAGTGTTTAATCTACTTTGAGTTGATTTTGGATATGGTGTAAGATAGTGGTCCAGTTTTATTTTTTGCATATGGCTATCCAGTTTTCTCAACACTGTTTATTAAAAGACTGTCCTTTTCTCGTTGTATTAATACATTCTTCACTGCTTTGTCATAAGTTAATTGACTATATATCTATGGGTTCATTTATGGGCTCTCTATTATATTTAGATTTGTATGTCCGGTTTTATGCCAGTATCATGCTGTTTCATTTATTTTACTTTGTAATATACTTTAAAATCAAGAAGTGTGATGGATCCAGTTATTTCTTAAGATTGCTCTGGCTATTTGGGGTCTTTTGTGATTTCATAAACTGTTTGTATAATTCGTTCTATTTCTGTAAAAAAATACCATTGGGATTTTTATATGGATCGCATTGAATCTACAGATTGCTTTGGGTAGTCTGAACATTTTAACCATATTGATTCTTCTGATTCATAAATGCACAATGTCTTTCTATTTATTTTTGGCTTCTTTAGTTTCTTTCATCAATGTCATAGTTTTCAGTATGAAGGTTTTTCACTTGGTTACATTTATTAGTAGGTTTTTTTTTTCATGCAAATGAAATTGCTTTTTAAATTTCTTTTTCTGATAAATCATTATCAGTGTATAGAAGCACAGTCAATTTTAATATATTAAATTTTGTATTATTCAACTTTCTTGAATATATTTATTATATCAGATTTTTTGGTGAAATCTTTACAATTTTTAATCATTATCTTATGCCATTTGCACATAAAGTTTTACTTCTTGCTTTCTGATTTGGATAGTGTTTTTCCCTGTCTAATTGCGATGGATAGGGCTTCTAGTTAGTACAATACTGAATAGAAGTAGCAAGAATGGGAATCTGTTTTATTCCCGCTCTTAGAGAAAACAATTCTAGTGTTTCACACTTAACTGTAATGTTAGCTACGGGCTTGTTATATATGACCTTTATTGTGTTGAGGTACATTTCCTCTATACTATTGTTGATTTATATCAAATTCTTTTTCTGTATCTATTGAAATGATTATATCATTTGCATCTTTTATTTGTTAATATGGTTTATCACATTGATTTGTAGATGTTGAACAATCCTGGTGTCTCAGGAATAAATCCCACTTGATCATGATGTATAATTATTTCAACGTACTAATAAAGTTAGTTTGCTAATATTTGTTGAATATTTTTTCACTTATGTTCATCAAGGATATTGGTTTTTATTTTCTTTATTGTAATGTCTTTTATGGCTTTGGTTTCCAGGTCATGCTTGCCTGGTAAAATGAGTTTTGAAGTATTCTCATCTCTTCAATTTTTTGGAAGAGTTTGAGTAGGGTCGATATTAATTCTTCTTTGAATATTAGAATTTACTAGTGAAACCATCAGGTCCTATAGTTTTCTTTTTGGGGAAGGTTTGGATTACTGATTCAATCTTCTTACTATTAATTAGTCTGATCAGAGTTTCTATTTTATTTATGAATCAGCCTTGTTAGGTATTATTTGTCTAGGTATTTATTCATTTTAGCCAGATTGACAAATTTGTAGGTCTATAATTATTCAAACGAGGCTCTTATGGTCCTTTCTATTTCTGTGGTATCAAATTGTAATTATATCTTCTTTCATTTCTAATTTTGTTTGAGTCTTCTCTCTTCTTATCTTCATAAGTTTGAAGTTCATGTTCTTGTTTATCTTATCAAAATATTTTATTAGTTCCTTTCTATTGTTTTTTAGTGTCTATTTCATATATTTCTGCTTGAATCTTTATAATGTTTCATTCCTTCTGCTAACTTTGGTTTGGTTATTTTTTTCTAGTTTCCTGAAAGTTGAATTTAGTGGTTTATTCAAGATTTTTTTTTATTTTTTATTGTTAAATTTATTAGAGTGACATTGATTGGTAACCATTATTTTTAATATAGACTTTTATCACTATAAACTTCCAACTTAGAGCTGTTTTTGCCGAGTCCCATAAGTTTTAATACGTTGTATTTCTATAACCTTTTTCAAATATATTATTTTTTCTGTTTTGATACATTGGTTGTCCAGGAGTATGTTGTTTCTCTCTCTCTCTCTCTTTTTTTATTAACTCAACATATCTCTATTTCTTAAAAAAAAACCAAAGAAAAAAAAAAACCCACTTAGTATTGAATAGCAATTTAGAACTCCAGAAGTTTTCATTTCTCTCTGTACTGTTTTCAGAGTGCTTAAAGATAGAGAAGAATGGGGCAAGAAGCTGAGGCTGGGTGGAACCCTAAGGCCAATTTTATTTGGGTTTTATGGTCATGGAAACCAGGGTATTTGCTGACAGCATGTGAAGGCTGCCTTAGAGGGAAGTAAAGGTGATGAGAGCCTTGGAGGCCAGTAGTGGTTGAGTAGAGATACACACTCCAAGCCCCTACAACCAGGAAGGCCAGCTCCAGAAAGGACCTAGGATTGTCATTTGAGGCTGGTTGCTCCAGCTGGCCTCTCCTTGGGGTCTTGTCCTTTCTGAGGAAAACCATTTAAAGAGCAAATCTTTCCAAAGGAGATAATTTGTTTTCATCTGTATACTTATATCAGACAGTTACTTTAGGACAGTCGAAATATGTATTTATAGTGGTAAATGTGTTCTATCATAAGTTTAACTGCAAAGTGTAGCTGGTGGAGATATTCACAATTAATTGTATTCAAGTCATAATTTAAAAATATGATTTATTTAATCTGAAAAATCAAACAAAATTCCTGGATAAAAATTTTCCCCACACATTCTACCCAAAGAATAACCAGCCTTACTTATAACATGAAGAAAAACTATTTATAGCTCTCTACCTCAAATTAAGTATCATTGTAAGGAAATTTTAAGTTACCTTGCAATTGTCACTTGGAGGTGACAATCTTTTATCTAATTTGAGAGTGATTAAGACATTATTCATTATATTGTTAAGGTTTAGTTTGAATAGGAAACGAAACTCATATAATTAGCAATAGCTTCTATAATTTTTTCATTAAAATTTAGGTTCTGAAAAAAGTTACAACCTTATATACAAGTGTCATAATTGTACTGATTTGTGATTCATTCCATAACAAAATAAACCCATTAATTATATTTTTATTATAATGCTTTTAATTTCTTAAAATTAGATTATTAAAGTTAATTCCAAAACTAAAATAAAGCATCTTCTATTTTGAAGCAGTAATTGTTACTGATATTTTACATTTAATAAATAATATATCAACCAAATATTCTTATTGAGGGAAGCAAGTTGGTCTTTAAAATAATGAATTATGGGGAAGCCGGGATGGCTCAGTGGGTTAAGCGTTTACTTTGCAGCACCGGGGACCGAGGATCGAATCCCGGCCCCGGCCAGTGCAGACCCGTGTGCTGAACTGGGAGTTCCCCCAGTTCAGTTCTCTCTCTGTCTCTGTATTTCTCTTTCTCTCTCTCTCTCTGTCAAAACAATAATAAAATAAAATAAAAATAAAATAAAATAATGAATGATAAATGTATTTTTTCAATTGACTACATATAAATTTTAATAACTGCAAGGTTTTCTGTCAATATGACTATATTGGTTTACCATCTTCCCAGCTATATATTATTACTAAGTCTTGGTATTATCAAAATGTAAGTCTTTGCATGTCCGTTGATTAAAAAGTTTTTATTTGACAAATCTATGCACCCTTTTGTGCCAGACCTTAGTTTAGGTGTTGAGAATTTGGTAATGAATGAATAAGGTAAAATTCCTAACAGTGAAACCTTGATTCCAGATTTCTGGGTTTTTTGTTTGTTTGTTTACATAAAGTATACTGAAGCTAAACACATTCTCATGTGCTTACATGACAATTATTATGTGTTGCATGTTACCTTTGGTTTTAGTTAATGATGAATTATTAAATTTAATATTTACATTCCTGTTTAAAGTGAACACTAGAAATGTTTCTCTTATTAATACTTTTTTCTGATGAGTATAAGGTTTTAAATTTCTGAGATGATATAAAGAAGGCACAATACTCATAACTTTCTTTTTATAAAAATGTATCAAAAGTGAGGAAATACCTGTATATTAAATCAATTTTTCAATATAAATAAGAATCAAGCTTAGAAAACTTAGTCTATCTTTACACACTATAAAATGGGTTTTAGAAATGTCACCCTGACTACCCACATTCTTTCATATTTCAAATAATTGGTATAAGTAATAATTTGAAATTTGTGAAAAAATATAAAAAGAGCAAAAAATTTTTGTACATTTTCTTAGAACACCAAGAGAAAAATAATTGTCTAGTTGTTTTATTAAATTACAGTGTAATTTAAAAATATAATAAATGCTTTTCATTTATTATGATGTTTTGTTCTTTCTTCCTTTATAATTCCTCTTTCCTTCTTGTAACCAAAACACTGAAAGAAGGCCGGTGTACTGATGTGCTAACTAAAAATATTGTAAAAATTTAATAATAATAACATAATGTTAACTATGAATAATGTACACTACTAAATGTATGTGCTATACATACTTAATTTCCATAATAATGCTCTACGGTAAATTATATTACCCTATTTTAATTTTACAGATAAGGAAACTGAGGCAAATTCATTATCCAATATTAAGCAATGTTAAGTAGAATAGGTAGTAAAACTGATCCCATCAGATTTCAAAGTCACTAAAACTGAAAGGTTTATATTCATTGAGTCTTCAACTACTAGTCAGGACCTTTTGTCAAGTTTTTGTACCAATATTCACTGGGTGAACATTAACATATTTAACCTGCATAAAGAGCACCATAATTTTAGTTATTATCATTCTGTGCCTAATGATTTGGCACAGAATGATTAAGTTACTTGTCAAATTTCACAGGGAATAATGGTAGAGTTGAAATTTACACTCGTTGTTCTATGACTTCAATTTTTATAGAAGATGATATGTCCTGGTTTTTCATCACCTGCAACTTACTGGGTTAAAGGTGGCCCTTCTGTACTGTCTGAGATGTACTATTTTGATCATTACTAGGTTATTACTATCAAACACTGTGTGAATACGTAGTCATTTCCATGGAACAGCATAGACTGCATACTTTATTAAAATATGTCACATGAGGCAATATGATAGGACATGAGAAAGATGATCTAAGTCTATATATTTTCATTACAAAAGCATTTTAAATGAGCAGAGCTAATAGAAAGGCTAAGGACATAAACTAGTATTATTGATTGAAAAGTTACACAAACAATATATGGAAAAAAAATGACAGCATTCTCTTTTTTGAAATGAAATAGAAATGCTATGAAACTATTTGTTTTTTTATTTCTGTGAGAAGCATAAGTCACTATTGTCATTACATGGAGGTGGGTGAGTTTCAATCCCCAGCTTTGCTACTCACTAGCTGGGGCAACTATCTCATAGGGTTATTGAAGATTAAATTAGGTAAGGCACACCTATTACTTGCATATAGTAGTTGCTTAAACATTGTTATCATTGTTATGTTTATCAATCTTATACAACATTCAAAATGGAAATCTCAGCCACTCTACTATGACTTATAATTATTTGTGAATATTAGTCAATAAATATTTTAAACAAGTTTTTGTGCATTAAATTTTTTAAAAAGATTTATTTTGTTTGAGAGAAGGTGTGTGAGAGAGAGAGAGAGAGAGAGAGAGAGAGAGAGAAGTGGAAAGAGCGCAGAGCAGTCTCCATAGTTGTACATTAGTAGTTGTAACATAGTTTCATTCCATACAAGTGGATGTGGAGCTGTGTGGGGCAGGAACTGAAGTGGGGGCCTCCTGCCTGAAAGTCAAGAAAATTTGTTGTTGAATCATCTTAACAGTTACCAATTGTACCACAGTTCCGCATATGGAGTTGCATGGGCCAGAGCCAGAGATTGACCCCCAGATCTTGTGATTGTGGGACCTCATGATTGTAAGGCAAGTGCTCAACCTCTGAGCTATCCCAGTGTCTCCCTAAAATTGTGAACATTGTAACATGTATCAATTGTTTTAAAAGACAGAGTAAATATTCACATAGTTAATTCATGAGATTATTTCCATGCTATCACGCCATGATTTGGTTTTGTAGTATAACAGAAAATTCTTCAAAAAGAAGCTTATTATTTATTCATTTTTCTTAGTTTTTATGCAATATCAAATAGGGCTTTTGAAAATACTGAATGTTAAAAGAGAACTTAACTGCTATTAACAGTATGATGTTCACAATGTGACTCTTCATTCTGGAGAGACTGCTTTGGTGGAAGAGTTTGCCCAACCCATAAATTTTAACTCTTATTTAAGAAAAATAAAATGGATGACCTAGGGATAGTATCACTCAATGAGTAAAATCATTACTAATTCATGTAAGAATTACCTCATAAGGTTAGTGGTATGCTATTCACAGATTTCTTCATATCAGTGCACAAAATTGAAAGCTAATTGACCAAGTTACAGATATCCATTTAGCACCAAAGATTTGTTGATTGTTAGTTAATATGAAAATTATATTATTGTAATACCTTGTCTCTCCCATTATCACCCTATGCATGCAAATATATTATTTTATATTAGATCAGGTTTAAGACCTTGGAAGAAGATGAAAAGTAATTTTACAGATTCAGTTAGGTCCCTTTGCTTTTAAAGGATGAATTATAGTTTCTACTAGAAGGGAAAATTAGGCTAATAGTTTTCAGGAGAGTAATGTATTTCAAAGGGCAAAAGAACTGTTGAGGGCTCCTGTGCCTCTTTTCTTATTTTTATTAAATATTTTATCACTCTAGAATACACCTTAGAGCATGTTACTGCTGAAGAGGATCCAAAAATGCAATAACATAATGTGCTGCAAAGACAACTCCCATTCTTACATGTCTGCATCGAATCTCCAACCTCTAAACAAAGATCCTCATGGCAGATGTATCTGTCTTTCAAGATGTATTTCACATCTTATACTAGTAATTAGGCAAACGTATTTTTATGAAAGCTGTTTTATAGGTAAACAACACTTTAAAATACCTTCTAGGTGTTAAAGGAAAAATGGCACCTGACATGAGAAAGTCAATTAATTTTATTTTGATACTACTGCAATAGGTAAGTGACACTGAATTCAACTCCACTGCAGACTGCAAGTAGGATGGGAATTTAGGTACCGGGTGTACTAGTGAAAAAGTACTGGAGGATATTCAGGGGAAATGGCAAGAAGGTTGATCAATAGACGGGTCAAGCATTTAGTTGCTTCTGAGTGTGCAGATGTTTTTCTCTGTAACTGGGCCATCTATTTCAATTTGCACCCATTAAAGCTAGGCTCCTATTCTTCCTCAGAGACTAGGTGATAAGGGTGTTATTTCCTTATGTGCTTACAGTTCAAAAAAGAGGTTTCATTTTCCTTAAGAATGACAGTCTTTTTTGTAAAACTTACAAGAAACAGAGAAAGAGTTATAAATATAAGTGTTCTAAAGTAAATGTTCCAAATAAATATGTTCAGGGATCTATTGTCCTTGTCTAAAGGAGAATTATATCTCAAGTTTGATCAAGATAAGTAAAATATTAAGCCTGCATTGGTCATTGGTTACTATTACAGTTATTTCAACATTAATTTACAAAGAAACATTATAGATATTTAAAACAAATAAGTATACCTCTATGACAATCCTTGAGTCAAAAATATCAATAAATATTAATGTCTGCCATTTATTTAAGTGTTTCTATTAATTCACAAGAACATAAATATTTATAGTTTTTAAAAATATCTTTTTAAATAGATATTGTTATCTCACAGAAGAAAAAGCAATTGGATCTAAGAAAAACTAAATTACCTAGATCAGTCATTGAATATGTGAATGAACTGAATTTAACCGCAGATCTCCCCACAAAGTATAACCTTTAGAATGACCCTGCACTCACGTGTCTATTACTACCAGCTTCATGATGTAATTTAACTTACCTCTTTTTGTATTAGTTCTTATCTATAGCTAAGATACAATACTAGTATCTACCTCATAGGATTACTATGAGCATTACATGAAACATAGCAAAGATAATTTTGAGTGAGATAATTAGCCTATTGTAAGTGTCCTATAAAATTTAATTATTACTGTAAATCTGTGTCCTAATTTTTCTGTAATGCCTCCTAAAAAATAGTATTTTGGGGGAAGCTGGGATGGCTCAGTGGGTTAAGCGCTCACTTCGCAGCACCGGGGACCGAGGATCAAATCCCAGCCCTGGCCCGTGCGGACCCATATGCTGAACTGGGGAGTTCCCCCAGTTCAGTTTTTTCTCTGTCTCTGTATCTGTATCTCTCTCTCTCTCTCTCTCTCTCTCTCTCTCTCTCTCTCTCTCTCTGTCAAAAACAATAAAATAATTAATTAATTAATTAATTTAAAAAAAAAACAAGGATGTTCTAGGATTTAAAAAATATATAGTATTTTGAGGATTTTAGGATGAATGACCTGATATTCCTTTTTTTCCCCAAAGATTCATTCTATTGTTTTTTACAGAGACAGAGAGACACAGAGAGAAGTGAGAGGGGCCAGAGCAGTCTCCTCAGTTGTGTGCGATCATCTCTCTACACAGTCTCACTCCACACACAGGTGGGCAGGAGGCCACCAAGGGCAGGAACTGTGCCGGGGGCTTTCCACACGGGAGGCATGCCCCAGTGAACTTGGGGCCAAACAGGGGGCCAAACCAGGGGCCTCTCACATGGGAAACTCACCTCGGCAAGAACCAAATGGGGCCATGCCCCAGTTCAGCATATGGGTCTGCACAGGCCAGGACCAGGATTTGATCCTCAGATTTTGAGGATGGAGGGCAAGTACTCAACCCACTGAGCTATGCCAGCATCCTCTAGAGAAAATTTATTGTAAGGGTCTTGATCAACTTTCCCTCCATTCCCTCTGATATCTTCTAGTAGTTTTTCACTATAACACCCAGTACTTAAATCTCCATCTTACTCCTCATCTTCCCCATACCCCGTACCACATCACAGTGGGGTTAAGTCTCATTACCCTATTGTGATAATATTGGAATAAAATTACTTGTCATATATACTACATTTATAGAATTTTGTAATAATTTGATTAACTTCTTTTGATTATAAATTCTGTTATTTTTATTAATGGAAACAAACACAATTTCTGTAAGTACAAAGTCAAGTAAAATACAGTTCCATGGAAATAATATTATATTTCCTATTTTCTTTATAGTAGTAGTGTGCTAGATGGGTTAAGCACACAGAACAATATAGCTGTGCACATGAATATAAAACCTGGCTCCACAACTTTTAGATGACCAAAGGCAAGTTAATCTAAACTGCTACAACTTAATCATCATCTTTATAATCTGTAAAGACAAAATGGTAGTAATAGTCCTTATTGTTCTTATTGTGAGGATGAAGTGAACTAATAAAAGGCACTTAGGATAGCTTCAGGCACAGAATAAGACTTTTCATAACTGTGGTTATTATTATCATTACTTTATTACCAAAACATTTTTTTTCCTAACATGCATCACACATTGTTTTCCTGGAATTTTATTATAGAAGTAAATAATAAAAAGTAGTAGGAAAAATTATTTGACATTATAATGATAACTTCAATTGCTTCAAATATAAAAAATATCAATAAGTACTACTCATCTAGTAGACTTCAAGTTTTTCCCCATCCTCTCTTCACACTCAGACTAATCAATTTGAAGATATGCATAGAAAATGTTTGGATTGAAGGAAAGAAGCAATCATTCAGTAAGAACAGAGAATTTGCTTGCTGATTTTTTCTTTAAAAATATGGTGGTATGGGGAAATTGGGATGGCTCAGTGGGTTAAGCGCTCACTTTGTAGCGCCGGGGATGTGGACTGAATTTCAGCCCAGGCCCATGCGGACCCATGTGCTTCTCTCTCTGTCCGTCTCTGTCTGTCTCTCTCTCTCTCTCTCTCTCTCTCTCTCTCTCTCTCTCTGTCAAAAACAATAAAAAATAAAAATTAAAAATTAAAAAATATGGTGGTAAATAAAAAGTGACAATTGTAATGGTTAAAGACGCATACACAAGTATGCACATATATATGTACATATGTGCACATCCACACATATAAACACATATAGGGTGGGTGTATATATATATATTCTAACTACATATACATATAGGTTAGGGATATTAAATCTATATGTAATTATGCTGATAAAAATTTAAGGCAGACTTTACATGAACAAAATATTTATATATATTTTCAATAAATGTATAATTACTTTAATAAATGATATAAATTAATCTTTATTAATATCCTTGAAAACCAACTCCTCTTCTACAACAATCTATCAGGAAGCCAGCCTACCTTAAGTGTTATGTATAAATCTTCTGGGAAGTTAGATTTCTGTCTCTAGTAACAATCCAGAAATACCTTCTGTAACAGAAATATAGCTTCTGTAACAATCAGCTCAAAATAGCCTGGGCTTAATTATTAACTGAGAATTATTAATTTTTGTTCCTGCTTCTGACAGAACCAAGGAGAGAAAGCTAATCATATAAGATATCCCAACTTTGGTTAGCTTGCCTATAGCTTCTCTACGCTAATAACCTCCATCAGGGCATACCCGAAGCTTTCATTTTCTTTCTTTTTTTCTTATTCTTTTTTTTTGATATAAATCTTTCCCACTTTGCAGCCTCCTTTTGACACCTTGCCAAACACAAGTGATAGTGGCTGATATCTTTGCTATAGCAAACTCAATAAATAGCCTTTTCTTGTTCTCATTTGGTTGGTTCGTTTATTTCCATAGTTATGGTGGAAGTCTGCATCAGCTGGCTATACAGGCCCCTTTTTTTGACCAAATGTAAAGCCCACACAGGTCCTTAGTGCTTTGTTGCTTATGGATGTGTAGTCTGTGAAAATATGGTAAATCAGCACAGAGGTCTCAACTCCACTGTCCTTGCATTGAGTTCCTGAACTATTCGTTCTCTGGTTTGATACCTGAATTTTGCTATTGATTCTCATTTACTTGACATTCTTGTCCTTGGTACAATCAAGCTATTATTTTTCATCCCTCTTTGCTGTATTTTCTGTTATAAATCAAAATTAATTTTAGACTAATAAAAAATAAAAAGTATTTATTTGACTGAAAGGAGCTGCAGCTTAGGAGAGACGATTCAGGTATCACCCTTGATTGTACTTGGCTGATGCAAAGGAGAGGTTACCTTTTATAGTGAAAGTTTCCACGCAAGTTCTAATTAGGTTGGGTATATACAAATGAGATATCTAAATTTGTACTTTTGATTGATCTAAACTGCACAGTCCTGACTGGTTGCCATTATGCATTTTGATTTGTCACCATGAAGCAGTTCTGATTGGACAGGGCAGGTTTTAGTCATTCATTAGAGAAAGAAACCAGGAACTCCCATATAATAGTTGATTCAGAGGAAACAAGCAAGGCATAGTTCAGGAAGATGACATTTCAGTCTGAGATCCTTCCCAGCATACAGATTATCTCTGTCAACAAATGACTGCTGGGCTCTTAGTATTTATAAATTTTGGTCAGTTGGTTGACCATTAGGAGTCCGTTGTAGCAGATAAATTATTTCTTGCAGTTCACATCAAATGAATCTTTTTCTTGGGGTCCACAGTGTTAATTACCTTGGGTTGTGTTGGTTAAATGTTTGTTTTTTGGGTTTTTTGTTTTTGTTTTTGTTTTTTTCTTCCTTTTTTGTTATAAGGAGAATCACAGGGTAGAATTAGGCATAGTCCTCATACTACTGTTGTTCAAGCCAGCCTAACATTATCAGTTTGGTCCTTGCTTATTTTCACAAATACAAATAATTGTCTTTCTGGTTCAAAAATTAATTCATTAACACCCATATGGAATAAGTCAGTTTTGCATTTCTGATGATCTATAAATTTGTCCATTATTTGATTTCTCCTTTGAGTCATTTCTTAAAATGTCTTACTGATTTTCTCAATAATTAAGAAAAAAAGTTATTGACATATGTGCATTTATGAGAGTTGTCCATAAAGTATCCAGCTATGTAATATGAAAAGTAGACGCATTTATGGATGGATTTTTTTCAAACAGCCCTTATATATATTTTCACATCATAAATTTACTCTAAAATTATGTGGCATTACATATAAATTGTATAAATTAGAATTTATATAAAACTATATATATTTCTTGTTTTTTTTAATTTAAATTTTTAAATTTTTGTTTAATTTTTATTGTTCGAGAGAAGGTAAGAGAGAGACAGATACAGAGAAAAGGGGAGAGGGCCCAGAGCAGTCTTCATAGTTGTAAATCATTAGTTATTTGACATAGTTTCATTCCAGACAGGTGGATGTGGGCCACATGGGGCAGAATCAAACTGGAGCTCCCTAATGGGAGGTGAAAACTTTCACAACCATCCTGGTGGTTAACAGTTGTGCTGCAGTTCAGCATGTGGGTTTGAACAGGCTGGGGCCAGGGTTCGATTCCTGAACTTCACATTTGCAAGGCAAGTGTTCAACCTTTTGAGCTATTTTGGAATCCCCTTAATTGTCTTTACTTGTGGATATCTCTATGTTTAAACATATATATGGTGAAAAATTTTAAAAAGCTTTAGGAAGAAATGGAGTACTATTAGTTCTTCTACTTGATAAAAAAAACTAAAAGACAGAAAAACAAAACTGTCAACTAAAACTATTTTACTTTGTATTCAAAAAGATCCCTTACAATGATTCATGAATTATATATAAGAATTACAAGGCACATTTTAAATATACTTAATATACTATATTTTATTTCATTTGAAAATATTGCATAGGCATAATTCTAATTTTCAAATAGATTGTCCTACATAACTTCTTATTTGACCCCTTCAGTTGCTAGTTTAATATATCATTTTTTTGTGGTTGATGTGAACATAGTGACTAATTTCAGATTTTAATTTCTAGATATGCAGATGGCTATGACTTCATAATAGCACATTTTATTTTTAACAAACACTAAGAAAATGCACACACACTCATACACACAAAAACTGATCAAATAAATCAGGTAGACATTTGTTATTTTTTGTAACCTGTGCAAAGACTAAGCAGGTCTCGTGTAATTCTCTTTAGAAAAGTAAGGAAATCTATATAGTAAGTACGTCTATATAATCTCAGAACATAATGTTGAAAGCATAAAACTGAAAAGGTACATTAGGTGTTTTTCTGAAGCATACTTCAAAATGCATATTTTTATATTGAATATCCTTTTTATTATGACAGGGATAATACTTAGTTTCCAAAAGAAAAGGAAAATTGTATTTTCTGGTTTAAAATATATATATATATATATATATATATATATATATATATATATATATGTATATAGAAAGAGAGAGAATGGTACAAATTTATTTTTGCAATAGGAAATCTAGCTGTCAATTGGGATAAAGAGGATAAATGAAGAACATTTTATCAAAAACTATTACAGAACAAGGTGTATGATGAGGTTGTTAATAGATTCAGCCATAATAAAGGACAAAAATTGTGTCACAGAAAGTCAAGTATTTGATGTCTATGCCAAGTGCTAATCTTTAGCTGTTGGAGGACATTGAAAAGAAGACAGATAAAAATTACAATGAAAGGCTGTCTATGGCCCCTAGGTATCCTTTACAAATTCTAATTTGTTGTAGTTCACTGAACTGTTTCAGTCTTTAAATAGCCCACACATAGTATTTACTTAAAACCAAAAGGACAACCAAAAGCTTTTTGTACATTTGCACATTCAGGGGATAGAGCACATTTCTCAGAGGGTTTGGCCAGTTTTTCTTTTGTTGTTGTTTTTGTATTTTTTTTACAATAGACTTTGAAATGTATAAGCAAAATAGCTTAAGCTTGTTATGTCCTTGCTGTCTGTGTACTGTATAACTTTAATTTTCAGTTTCATAATAACAGTTTATGAATTTAGTTTGGCTCCTACTACTGGGATACTATCATATGTATTTCTCTTTGTTTTTCATTCCTTTGATATAATGATTTTAATTCCCTAGTGGTAGACATATGTTGTTAAAAATGACTCAAGAAATTATTAAAAACATCTTAAAGTACTGTAATATAAAAAAAATTGAATGAAGTGGAGAAAAATACATCTTATATTTGTTAAAGAACAAAAATGTAATTGAGTAATTTGAAGTTGTAATTGTTTTTATTGAGTGATTTATGAATTAGGAAGCATCCCTTCTAGTAAATAGAAAGGTGTTCTGAGAAATTGTACAAAATGAAAGATTTTTATAGGCAGAAACTGAGAACAGAAAAGATATTAACAAGAGAAAATTAAAAAATTGTAATAACTACATATGATGTCCAATAGGTACTATACTTATGGGGTTAATCACTTCAAAAGTTGTATAATGTTGAACCACTATATAATACACTTGTAAATTAATATAATATTGTATATTAACTGTAATTAAAAATAAATTAGTAGGTTAAAAAAACAAGAAGAAGAAGAAAACAGGTTATTTCAAACTGTGAAACCTAAAAGACTCCATTTTGTAAATTGGGACTCCATTTTGTAAATTGGGACTCCATTTTGTAAATTGGGACTCCATTTTGTGAAATTGGCCCGTCATCTCAGAGAAGGCGAAGCTCAAAGGCCCCAGGAGAGAGAAACTCAAGCCTCTCCCCTCTTATCAGGGAGGAATGCAACTCCCCTACCCAACTTCTGCTCCTTGCTCCACTCCCTGATACGATTATCCTCATCCAATCACCCCACCCACTTGTGGTTTTCTCTTTTAAATTCCACTGCCTGCCTGGGCTCGGGGCCATTCTCTCCTAGTTGTACTGGGAGAGGAATGGACCGGGCTCAAGCTTGTATTAATAAAACCTCTCTTTGTACTTGCATCGGAGTTGGTGTCTTGGTTGCTGACGGGACCTCGATCTGGGAGCACAACAAAACAATGTACATTTCACTGGGGAAAGGGCAGCAATATTCTTTTCAGGCAGATTATTTCACTAATGTTGATTAGGAAATTCAAGACTCATTGGCTTTAGGTCACATTTTCTCTCTGCTTCATTTTCTTTAAGCTGAAATATCAATCTTCTGCTGCCTTTGGACTCAGACTTGGACTACAGCTGTCTGGTTCTCAGGTCTTAGGATTTGAACTAAAACTATATCATTGGCTCTGCTGGATCTCCAATGTGCAAATTGCTAATTTTTTAATCAATTCTTCATAATACACACACTCACAGAGATGCCAAAATACATATCTGTGTGTGCATGTGTATACATATGTATGTATACGTGTATATGGGCACATGTGTGTATTCATATAGATATAGATAAATTTTATATATATACATACACACATACATAAATACATACATACATACCAGGGGTGCCAACAATATGTATACACAGTTAATAGATGTTATCTTTGTATTACTTTTTAAAGTTGAATTCCGGTAGCAGTGTGTAGTATGACGTTCACTCAAAAGATGGCATTAATCAAATAAATGCTAGCATGACCATGCAACAGGCAGGACAGTCAAAGAAAATGGCAGAAGCACAGTTGTTGTTCCAGAGTGCAAGACAATTTTTGAAGTGGTATTTGAACGATGGGAATATTGTGGAAGTACAACTATGGAGATATGAATATGCAACAGAATCTTCAACATGCCTAACAGTTGCACACATTCATGATAAATTTGAGATATGTGATAAAGTGAAGCAGCATGTTCAGTCATACAAGTGGACACTGATCCATGTTGTCATAATCAGAAGTGTCTGCATGCTGTTGGTAACCACTTTTTGTTTTCAGTATATATTGGTTATTACAATTTTAATAGGGTTTTTAAAAAATATTTTATTTTTTTGTTTTTGACAGAGACAGAGAGAAACAGAGAGAAGGTGGAGGGCCCAGAGCAGTCTCCATAGTTGTATGACATCAGTTTTCAACATGGTTTTATTCCACACAGGTGGGTGGGGGCCTTGCAGGGCAGGAACTGGGGTGGGGGCCTTCCACATGGAAGGCACACCCCCTCAAACCAGGGGCCAAACCAGGCTGGGTAAGAACTGAGCTTGGGCCCTCCCACATGGGAAGCACACCTCAGTTCAGCATATGGGTCCACATAAGGTAGGGCTGGGATTCAATCCTTGGTCCCCAGAGCTGCAAAACCAGCACTTAACCCACTAAACCATCCTGGCTTCCCGCTTTTAATGGAGTTTTTACTTTCCTAAAATGTGTGCTGTGGAAGCCAGGATGGCTCAGTGGGTTAAGCGCTCACTTTGCAGCTCTGGGGATCGAGGATTGAATCCTGCCAGTCCTGGCCCATGTGGACCCATATGCTGAACTTGGGAGTGC
>PVKE010029620.1:0-20124 GCA_004027555.1 Craseonycteris thonglongyai | reverse complement strand
TTTACTGAAGAGGCTTTCTTTTCCCCACTGTATATTTTTTGCTCCTTTATCAAAAATAATCTGTCCATAAATTTGTGGGTTTATTTCTGGGTTTTCAATTCTGTTCCATTGGTCCGTGGGTCTGTTTTTCTGCCAGTACCAAGCTGTTTTGATTACTGAGGCTTTGTAGTACAGATAAAAGTCAGGCAGTGAGATGCCCGCGGCTTTATCCTTTTTCTTAGGATAGCTTTGGCGATTCGTGGTCTTTTGTGGTTCCATACAAATTTGATGATTTTTTTATCTATTTCTTGAAAGAATGACTGTGGGATTTTGATGGGAATGGCTTGATGACAAATATTTTAAGACATCCCCACAATATCACACAGAAAGAAAATGAGTATCAAACTATGATACAATGTTCACTAATTACTCATAATTTTTTCCTCACAATTTCATCCTCTTTAAGGTCATTAAGAGAAATTGAGATGCCTCATAAGAGTACATCACCTTTGTCTCTGAGATCTTCTAAATGCAATGACACCCATTCTGCAATGGTTTGATGCTGGTGCTCTTTTGACCTTACCACAAAATGTTAATGAAAAGTTTCTGCACAACTAAGGTGACATTTTAAATAGCAATTAAACTTATGTGCTATCAACAGTGCATGTAATTCAACTCATGTGATAATATGAATATAAACAAGTTAATACAAACATTGAAAATGACAACTACAAAACCACCTGGCCCACAGGGATTCTAAGATGCCATCAACTGTAAGATGCATACCAATTTGGGGAATATTAAAATGTGAAAATGTTGTAGATCTTATAAAGAACAAAAGCTATAGTAAAACGTTGTATACATATCAGTCACAGTTATCCAGGTCTATAAAGCAAGGAAGGTAAACTTTAGTAATAAAAATAATTTTTAAAAACTTTATTTTAAGGTAACCCAAGGAATCAAACATCTATTTCTCATCTCCTTCCCCAGTTTATGTGAGACTAATGGCCAAAAAGGAAGTTTCTATGTGATCTAGAATAGATGATCAACATATTTTTTGAAGCATAGTGTGAAAATCAAAAACATAGTCACCATATCCAGATCACAGTCCAGTGAGATAAAAATTACAAGAAAAAGTTACTGACTTTTTATTCTTTTGAAAGTGACAGCCTACGAAGCAGAAATTTATCTATTTGAGAGATAACTGCTCTCCTTTTATATATAGTAATTTTAATAACATGTTATTTAATTGTAAGTTTATATAAAAACCTTGTGAGTTTAGACTCTAGGAAGAAAAGGCTGTACAAAAATATAAAGACATCTTGCTTTAATAATTTTTTTTTTTTTTTATCATTCCAGGAAAAAAAGAAGAAGCAATCACCTCTTAATCAAATTTCTTTACTTCAATTTTCATTGAAATATAAAGAAAGGTAGCTTATGGGGATTAAAAAAAGCAAAAGTTTATTTTCTATCATAATTCCCTTAATAGAAAACACTGTGAGTTTGTTAAATAGACTTTATTACCAAATTTATAACTGTGAAATCCAATGATGGACTTTCACACACCTGAAAGAGGTCCAGCAGGTCCCCATATCCTAGGCCCTAGGGGTTTCCTTGCTCTGAGCAGTTTCACTGCATAATTGCAGTTTTTATCCTGAAAAAAATAGAATTAAACTAGGATATCCCACTATGAATCACATTAATAGGGGTTAAAAGAAGTTTTATTATGACAAATTTTAATGGTCACTAAATAACAAATTATAATTCTTGTGAAAAAAATAAAATGTGATGTACCGACGATTGCTATCTTCAAAACCCTGATATTCCTAACATTTTTTTAAATTTTAATGGTTCAAAAGATCTGAAAACGTTTTAAGTGATGCAGAACTGAAGGACAAATAATAGTACGGGCAGTTTTATATTAAAAGCAGATTATTGGAAAAGGAAGAATTATTCAACAAATGATGTTGGTACAACTGGTTAGTAGTTTTGGAAAAGAAAATAAAATCTAGGTCCTCGTGTCATCTGATGTATTATCAACAAAGCAATTAAACCATAAAAAATCTTAGAAAATAAAAATTGACTATCACTTGTGTGGAAAATGGGCTTCCTAAGTGGAATGCAAAAAATCAGAAAATTTAGATAATGTAAAAATAAAAAGCATCTAGAGAAAAAAAAAGTTAAAAGGTAAATGACTAGAAGAAATTATGATATATACATGATGGGAAGTTAATATTTTTGCTACATAAACAGCTCAAACAATACGCTGAGGACACAAAAACTCAAAGAAATAAATGTAAAATAAGTAATATTTTCAGACAAAAATGCTCTACATTAAAATGGTATGTCAATTAAAATGAGAAGTCATTTGCCTATTCAATTACCAGAAAGACTTTTTAAAATAATAATCTGGCAAGGAAGTCATAAAAATATAATCAGATATTGCTGATAAAGACAAAGTTTTATCTTTTCAGAAAGCACTGTGTTGACAAATTCCAAGAACATGTTCATGTCCTTTAATTTAATAATTTCATTTGAAGATGTTTATCTTAAAAAAAATTCTAAATACTGAAATTCCTAATATAAAGGGATGATTATATAAACTACAATCACTTGCTGAAATATTATGGAGCAACTTGAAAAATTAAAAAAGATGGTATCAAAGAGAAGTATTTATGATATAACAAAAGATGGGATACAAATCAGAAATTTAAAAAGAACACAAGGAAAAACTAAATAAGAACACATTGTATTGTAGATAATACGTAATTTATCTGGGTCAATGGGTCAACTTGTGAACATGGCATTAGGTAAAGCCCTCTGTGTCTTCAAGCCTAAATTACAGGAATAGCCTACCAATATATCCCTGCCTTACTGATGTTACATTGAAATATTATCTTCTGAATTGCTGTTAGAGTAACTAACATAAAATTAATATAATGTGTCACTTCCATAATTCAAACATCTCCATCAAACTGCTCAAGATGTCACACAACAGTAATGTTTAAATAGTCTATCCAAAGACAGCAAGCTGTTTTATACCTTATTAAATATTTAAGTTATCTCCTTTACCTTCCTCTTCTATACCTTATGTGCCTGGTTAACTCCTTTTCAAGGTTCAAAACTCACTTTCAGATTCCCAGGGTGGGTTAGGTACCTTCCCTATGTTCCCATAACAAGGTTATCAACACTTCCATCTTGGCTTTTACCACATAATATTAAAATTCTCTGTTTAGGGTCCATCTCCTTTGTTATTTGTCTGGCATGAACTAAATAAGACAAAATTCATGTACTCAAATAATCATAAAGTAAAATTAAAAGAGGTAGAAAAACATACTAGAGGCAGCACTAAGAGACTTATTTGCACTTTTGGAGTGACTCAGGTAGTAGCCTACATTTAATAGGCGTTTACTACTCCACTAGTAATGTACTAACTACTAGCAACATAAAAAAGAATAAGATATTGATCCTGATCTCAGGGAGCATGTTGTCTGGATAGGAAAATTTCTGGCAAAGGATTTCAAAAAGCAGGCAAGCTAAAAAACATGAATGGCATAAATACACTGTTCAAGTATATTTTTTGTTATTTCCATATAGATTATTGTGACTTACATTAATCATCTTTGTATCTCCTCTGTAGACTCATACATTATTTCCTTACTAAAAATGAGTTATATGAAATATTCTATAGATGGTTATAAAATATCACAAGTATATGTACTGGTAAGAGGATATACAAATTAAAGTCAGCAGATAATTTGCCTTTTAAAGTTAGGAAAAAATTCTAAAGTATATTTATTCAAATTACTTAGAGACCTTTTAGTAAGAAGGCCATGTAGCAATAAAAAAGGTGAGGGAAACTGTGTGAGAAAAGAACATAAATCATACACAATGATTATCTATATAAAAAATTCTATATGTATACTGACAGTAGCTGAAAGATACATAATCATTATGATTTTGAGTAGGGGTTAAATATACAATTTTTTAAAATATCACAACTTCATTTATTTTCTAGTTGTATTTATTCAAAAAGCAGATTCTGTTTACATAATTTTTATGTGACATAAGCTTTCTCAGTCAATGTCAAGTATAGTGTAAGCTTGGATAATAAAAGCAATTTGTAGTATATGGTAGCCAAATGTAAAATTAAGGCATTTGGCCTTACAAATGTAAAACTATGTTATCTCTTATTCAGTTTTATCTTTAAAGAAAAAGGAAATTTTGATATAATGATCTGTATATTCGAATCAATGCTGACATTACCTGGAATAGCATTTCCACTTATGTCAGCATTCATGACAGCAGTGAAAACAAAGAAAAATAAACATTAAAGGAGGATGCTTCAAATAAGGGGAGATGTAAAGCAAAGATTTATTCTGCAATGTAAAAAACCTTCCCTTGGAAAATAAATCTAAGAAAACTAAAGCTGGGGAGGCCGGGATGGCTCAGTGGGTTAGGCGCTCACTTTGCAGCCCCGGGAACCAAAGATAGAATCCTGGCCCCGGACTGTGCAGCCCCATATGCTGAACTGTGGAGTGCCCCCAGTTCAGTTCTCACCGGGGTGAGACCCCGGTCCAGTTCCTGCCCTGTGCAGCCCCGCGCCCACCTGTGGAATGAAACTATGTGGAAAAACTGATGATGTGTAACTATGGAGACTGTTCTGGGCCCTCCCCTTCTCTCTGTCTCTGTCTCTGTATCTCTCTCTCTCTCTCTGTCAAAAACAATAAAAAATAAATCTTTAAGAAGACTAAAGCTGGCTAGAAATTTATACTGAGTATTATTGATCCCACTGATCCTAATTAAGGTTTCTGATTTTTATAGCAACTTTTTAATATTTTCTGAATATGCAGGATATCTAAGGATTTACTATCTCATCTCATTTGAGACTCCTCAATTGTATATCTTAACATCCATTATAGCACAAAATAGAAACCCATAGTCTCTAACACTATAGAGAAAAAAACACTTTTCAGAAAATGTTAACTAAAATTTTTTCTCAGTATTAACTGTACTCTAAGTAGTTTAGAAATTATATACTGATGCATTTAAACTTTTTGTTAAGAGACTTTGATTTTCAAGATGGCAATGGTCTAATAATCTATAAACTGAAGTATCAATTGCTATAAATACTTGGTAAAAAAAAATATATCAGGAGAAAGTTCAAGTGTTAATATAGCTCCTCAAGTATATGACTGTGGATACCGTGGATATTAAAGCATGTACGATTTTGTATGCATAAAGGTTTGTTCTATCTTGCTATAAATAAACTAACTGAATTAATAGCCCACCTATATGTTAAATTCTTAATGACCAAGATAAAATTTTTCTTATTCATTTGCAAGATTAACTGATTAGTCATTTTACTTGGTATATAACTCTGTATCACACAGTGATACTCTGAAGAAATCAGTCTTTTAAAAATATCTTCCATCAACTAATGTGTCATAAAAAACTCTTGTTACCAGAGATTAAGGACTTACCATGATATTAGCAATTACAGTAGCAAAGGTAAAGATTTTTAATGATATTCTAATATGATAGGACAATGATGTCTCCAACTTAAAAACATCCAGGTCAAAATGTATCTTTAAACATTAATTTCCTCACAGGAACTAATTCACCCAACATGCCTCTCCCAAAACCCACTTCCCTACCCTCTCAACCCAATCATTCAGACCTATGACTTTACCAGTAACATCACCTTCACTATACCCCTTCTCAACATGCACACAGAGTATTATTCAATGATGTGAATAATGTTACAAAACTATTTGGTTTCTTGACAGAATAGAATGTTCAAAATCAGAGAAGCTGTGAGAAACAGATGTAAATTAGGAGAGCTAACCCTAAGAACAAATTTCCAGCAAAGCTGACAAGCCTAAGTGAAATCCACTCTTCTCCCACCCTTAAAGGGCTCCCAAAATTCTTCATTTTATTTTGTAATATTCTTTGAAATTCCACCAATTAGGGATTTATTTGGTATTCTTTTTAAAAATACAAAGAGATTTAAGAGAATTAAAGAGATTCTTTACTAGTATTTGAACTTTATGTAAATTAACTAAATGGGACTGCTTTTGTCCCCTAACCAGCTGAGACCAAGAGCACTATTGTAACGAAATGCAGATTGAAGGATCAGTGAAATAAGCAATGGTTAAGTATAAACACTTGGGAGGGAGTAGCTTGTATGGAAATCTCACAGTACCAAGGCAGCACACTGCAGCAGGAAGAACTTGGGCTCTAAAAGTCCCTGGATTTTATTGGATTCCAGCACTTATCATGTGACCATAGGTAAATAACTTCATCTCTTTGCATGTCAACTTGTTCTACTATAAAATAATAATAATACTTCCCCACAAGGTTTTCTTAAAATAAAGTGGTGCAACTGCCAGACATCATAAATTCTCAAAAAATGCCAGTTTCCTTCTTTTGCACGTTCATAATTGAGACAAGAACACAAAGGCACCAAAGAAAAGGAAGATGTAAGCTGATTATCAAAACAGTCATCAAAGAGAAACTCGAAAATTTCTCCTTGTAAACCAGGTTCAGTCAAGAGAACATAAGAAAACACTTCTCCACCCCACTCCCATTTCTTCATGACCATACTGTGTTAGTCCGAGGACTCAAAACTCATAAAGTACCACTAAATTTATAATGCTACATTATAACTCACTTATATTAAAGATAAAACAGATCATGGACAGTGGACTGAGAACCATTCTTCCATTCCATTCAACACAATAAATATTAACTGAATGCCTTTTATGGGTAAGATGAATCTTAGGTGATTGACAAAAGGTATAGGAGAATGCAAAGATGAGTAAGAAAAATCCTTACCTTTCAGGAGTCAGTAGTTTTATGCTTTTTGGTTTCAGAGAATTTTATAGTATTAACCTCTGGGAAACCCAGTTAATTCATAAATTAGGCACTTTATGTTACAGAAAATAATGTTTTGTTTTGTTTTTAAAGATTCTACTTTTACTATTAGTCAAATTTTCATTAACTATTAAATTTTTAATGCAAAAAATTACCTGCCAAAATTTCGGTGTTTCGTGCAGCTATTGTTTTAACTTTTATTATTCCTGATTCAGCAGCCTGCAAGAATAAAAATAATTAGAATACAAAACTTAATAACATGAATTATCTAGCATAAAGAAATCATATATGATAGATAAAACCTCAAGCACAAAGTCAGTCATTATTATCTTTTTTATTTTCAAAACTTCATACTAAAGCCTACTGGAAACATATATAATAAATGTAATAAAATACACTTAATTATTTACATGAAGCTATGCACTACAGCATGCTGCCTTCCTCTACCTTAAGGTGTATCAGAAATACCTTAATTCCACACAAACTTAAATGGTCAGAAAATAAAAAATAATAAACAAAAATAGAGCCTAATGAAAAAATTAGGTTTCTCTTCTGTATTTCACACCTCCCTTCTTCCCTACTGCAAAACACTGCAAAATTAAGTAAAACTGTTTTGGATTAGAAGAGAATGGATAATCAAGCACTTATTACTTTTAGGTTACAGTTTTTAAACATCCATTCTGTTTTCATAGTCATAAGTATGTTTAGCTGGCAGTACTTGGAAGTTATACAGCATTTTATACAATTCCACAAAACTGCTGTTTAATACAGTAGCCACTGACTACATGTAGCTAGTAAGCACTTAATATGTGAATGGTCTAAATTGAGCTGTGCGCTAAATTTAAAATACACATTAGATTTTGAAGACTTAGTATTTAAAAAATGTAAACTATCCCTTAAATATCTATATTGAATAAATGTTAAAGTGATAATATTTAGAACATACTTGATTAAATAATATACATTAAAATTAAATATCTGTTCTTTTTTTAATTACATATATGTTACATAAGTGGTCCACATTATACTTCTATTAGACAATGTTACAATATGATATTGATAAATAACTTCCACCACAGAATCTCAGAACAATTTAACTATCAATAAATATGCCTATTTTATATTTATACTGGTCTCCACACCTCCAAAAATAATGCATAAATACTTATATGTCCAAGTTTCCCTCTTAAATAATTGGGTTGCTACTTGATCATTTATCTTGTTATCTCTTATTGTCTGCTAAGAAACAAGTGGTACCAGGCTCTGAATGTTTACAAATAATTGTGGAAAAACACCAGTGTCCTTATGGGTTCTTAGTTTGAGCAACAGTAAATGAATAAACAAAATCAATAATACACTGTTGGCTATACTGTGTATAGTACAACTTTGTCATTTTGTCCAAGCATGTAAAGCCCTTGCTTGTGTTTGGAGAATTTCCAACTTCAATGAGTTTTAATGCAACATAGAGTCAATCTTTTCTACTA
Source organism: Craseonycteris thonglongyai (assembly GCA_004027555.1). Taxonomy (NCBI): domain Eukaryota; kingdom Metazoa; phylum Chordata; class Mammalia; order Chiroptera; family Craseonycteridae; genus Craseonycteris; species Craseonycteris thonglongyai. The sequence continues at coordinate 11,785 of PVKE010029620.1, read as the reverse complement.
AAAATTGAAAATGACAGATAAGTACTTGCTTTTCCACATGACCTTGTAGTCTACATTTATGCAAACAGACATACTTACCATGGATTTTGAATATGGAGGATAGTACAACAGAAAAGCAAAGAAGAGAGAATTCTTTGTGATGACAGTCATAGTGGTAGCAACATGTTGTTTCCATAGGCAGTGACAGCAGCAGAACCAATGGTGGCAAGAAGTGGCCAGCACAACCAGTAGTGAAATCTGATGTATTCAGTTACTACTCAGACAGCAGTCATGGTCTCACTGGCATGAGCTGTGCTGTAGGTCTAGCAGTTTAACTATCCTTTGTTTCTGTATGTTTCCACCCTTTGTTCCTGTATGTTTTCTAAGGCTGGCTCCATTCAGCCTTCTACAAATTCTGTGAGCCACTCAATATTCTATTAGTAAACATGATTTCTGCTTAAATCAGCCTGAGTTAGCTTTCATTGTTCACAACTAAGAAGCATAATCGATATACTTTGGACTTACTAACCTTAAAAAATAGAAATGTCCCAAATTAAATGAACATAGCTACTAGCATTAAAATATAGTCAAAATAAAGAGACTATTTAAAATAAATAAGAATAAGATAAAAGGATCAACTGCCAGAAAAGAGTACTGATATTCTGATCATTTGGGGCAGTATACATTAGAAACACAAGAAGCTTTAAAAAAATGCTGATGCCCAAGTTGCAACTCATTTCAGTTAAATCAGAATGACTGCCAGTGGGAGCCAGGCATCAGTATTTTTTAATTTATTCAGGTTATTTCAAAATGCAACAATATTTAGGTTATTATAATAATAGTATAAGTAAGAGATGATGGTAGGTAGATAGGTCCAAGATGACAGTCAATGAGATAAGATCAGATTCTGGATATACTTTGAAGATGTACAAACCATAGCAAATTTACTACTGTAAAAATTAAAGAACACTGAAAATGTTAGGTATACTTTGCTATACTCACACACTCCATCTCAAACTCTCTTGGGTAAATTTCTTACTGGGCCAATTGAAACTAATCTGTGGCCACTGAGATTTCTCCCACCATAAATTTCAAATGTCAAACCTCTTCCCCTCCTCACTTTTGCACTATATACCCTGAATATGCTCAATTTTAATATTTCATTCTGCTACAGTCAACAGATTGATTAAACTGAATCATCATAAATACCAATGTAATCTGTCCCAACTTTCTGAATTCTAGACAGTCTGACCTTTCCCAATCCTAACAGTTTCCAAAATTAGTCCTGTGGCACACCAGATATCAGTAAAAAATGTCAAATTTGCCAGATATTATTTTGTTTATTTCCACACTTACTTATTTTCTAAGAGTGGATTCACATATGTGTCATTAATAAGCATAAATAAGTATAAATAAATGAAGTTATAAATAAGTATAAAATATGTTTAACAGATATTTTTACACATATACACAATAAGGATAAAAGAATTTCGTTTTTTTTTAAGTAGTTTCAAATAGTAAATGCTTTAAAGGGTGTAACTGGTATTATCATTCTTAAATTCAAGAAATCACCACAGGACTATTGGTTACCTTAGATATAATTAGACCTATCTCATAACACCTCCTATTTAAAATTTAAGGTTTTTTTAATTCTCTTTCTTCCAGTTACATTTGGCATGCAATATTATATTGATTTCAGGTGTACAACACAGTGGTGAGACATTTATATAACTTACAAAGTCCTCATTCCAATATAATTGATTCCCATCTGACACCATCTATAGTTGTTACATTTTTATGTATTGTGTGCTCTATGCCGCACTTTATATTCCTGTGACTATTTAGTAACTATGAATTTGTACTTCTTGATTGCTTCCCCTTTTTCACCCACCACTCCAACTCTCTTTCCATCACCCCCACAAATATAGTACCCATCTGATACCATACACACTCCTTGCAACTTCACTGATCATATGCTCACACTATGCTCTACATCCTCATAAGTATTACTTTGTAACAACCAAACTGAACTCCCATTGTCCTCCTTATTTCACCTACTCCCACAACCCTCCTCCCATATCTGTGAATTTGTTCCTGTTTCACTTGTTAATTTTCTTCTTCGCCTTTCACTTATAAACATAGTGAATTTGCATCTGTCTCCCTCTGTTTGTCACTCAATTCAGTGCAATACTCTCCATGTCTTTTGATTTAAACATTTAATCCAGATAGCTTGAAAGTAACTGTTGATAGGAATATAGCCATTGCCCTTTCATCATTTATAATTTTTGCTTTTTCCTATCTTAAATAAGTCCCTCTAACATTCCTTGTAGTATTGTCTTGGTGGTGATGAACTCCTTCAGCTTTTTCTTGTCTGGGAAGCTCTTTATCTGTCCTGCAATTCTGAATGACAGCCTTGCTGAATACATTAATCTCGGTTGTAGATCCTTGGTTTTCATCATGTTGAAAATTTTGACAGTCTCTTCTGGCCTGAAAAGTTTCTCATGAGGAATCAGCTGGAAGTTGTATGGGTGTCCCCTTCTAAGTTACTACTTACATTTCTCTTGCTGATTTTAGAATTTTCTCTTTGTCTTTAACTTTTGTCATTTTAAGATTTATTTTATTGTTTTTTGAGACAGAGAGAGGCAGAGAGAGACAGAGACAGAGAGAAGGGTGGAGGGTCTAGAGCAGTCTCCATAGTTGTATGTCATCAGTTTTCAACATGGTTTCATTTCACACAGGTGGGCGAAGACTGTGCAGGGCAGGAGCTGGGCTGGGGTCCTCCCACATGGGAGGCACACTCCCTCGAGCTAGGGCCTGAACTGGGTGGGGAGTTGGGGCAAGAACTGAACTGGCAACCTCCCACATGGGTAGCACACCTCAGTTCAGCATATGAGTCTGCACTGGCCAAGACTGGGATTCGATCCTCCTTGTCCCTGGGGCTGCAAAGCAAGCGCTTAACCTGCTGAGCCACCCTGACTTCCCAACTTCTGCCATTTTAATCCTTTGAACTCGAGGCCTTTTTTGCTCAGGCAAACCAGAACTCGAGACGATTTTCCGCATATTTGGTGAATTTCTTACAGCTAACTTAAAATGATTTCACACACAATTTAACGTTTAAAACTTCTATATTTTAACATTTTCTATATCTTTATACTTCAATGAAGGACATTTGTTAAACATTAAGCTTTGTATTGTTGCTTTGTGTGGTATTTTATAAAGCAATCTCCAAGATGCATCCTCGGCTTGTCGAGGCAAGTATCACAGTAATATGTGTTTTGGTATCTTTCGCCAGGCTTAGTTCGTTGAGAGCTAACTTTGCAATCATGCTTAATTCCAGTTAGCATAACATATAGCTTCCCATTCAATTGAATTTCATCAAAACTGCAGTGCGAAGTAGCTCGATCTCATTTTTGCCGGAAATCTACTCTCAATTGGTCAACCAAAGTTTTTACATATTGCAGATGAGTAAGCGGCCTTTCATGTTGGGAGCCAGTCGTGTGCCTGAACAGAGAGGTTTTAGGAGGCCTTGATGGCAGGGCCTCTGTTCCCTTGACCTCTCAGGGAGGGACCGGCCTGGGGCCTTGATGGCAGGGCCTCGGCCTCCCCTTCACCCCTCTCCTGTAATAGCTATAGGCAAAAGATATATGCGCAGCTTCACATGAAGGCCATACAGCTGGTGCCAGTTAACTAATAACCCAGAATGTGGGGGTAAACAATGTATGGGAAGGGGTCTGCTTGTTCCTGATAATCGTCTGCTTATGCTATATTTCTTAGTTAACGAGTAACCTATCTTGTACTTTAAAATATCTTAGTTTTTCCCTCCCTGTTCCTTGTAATGATGTAAACTTTTGCTATATAAGGCAAGCAATAAAGCTATTCGGGGCTGCTCCTATTGAGGATAGTCGGCTGGCCATTTGGTCTGTCTTTAATTCCCACCACTCGAACTCAGAGACTTTGTTCAGCCAGGCTGGTTCCTGGTACACGTTCGTTTCTCTGCTTCTTTACTGATTTATAAAGAATATAAGAATTAATGGAACAAATCTCTAAACCCCCCAAAAATAGCTTTTGCCACCATTTTAAGGACTTTCTCAGAAAACAGTATGTCGAGGTGTATTGATCAGCTCGATCAACACCGCTCATATATTTTATATAGTTTACAGTAACATTGGGGTTTTTTTTAATAGTAATTTCAATACCGCCCCGTAAAATCCTTTTTACAGGAGTTATTCCCGCATTATCCCAAGTGGTCAAAGATGTCACAGTCCTTTTGTCCTTCCCTGCTAAAACTAAAGTATTACCGGTACCTCTGCGATACGCAACTGTGGATTTCTTCTGGAATTTTGTTTTTTTTATGTGACATGGCAGCTCCTTCCTATCTGTTAGGATCGTCCCAGTTAAGTGGCACTTTAGTTCGCGTAATTCTTGAGCCAAGATATAACTTGTATAATAACGATCCGTGAACATGTGGTGTCCCTGAGCACCGGGAATTGTATCCAGCATCATTGTGTAAAGGTGCAGTAGAATTCTGGTTGATACCGGAAGGTCAGGTCTTATCAATTTCTCTGTTGCCAGAGCTTCATAATACGGTAGAATACCACAAATGTAGCCAGTGTTGGAAACTGTCAAGTTCAAACTAACGTCAAAGACGGAATCTGATTCGCCATCACAAACTAACTTAAGAAAATCTTATAGCCATTTTAAAGGGGTGTCATTCTACACTTCATAAGATTACACACAAAGGGCTTAGGAATATATTCATGAAGAGACATCGCCCAAACCAAACCTAAATAAACATCCTTACGGCTCGAATTATCACGTCAAACCAAGTGGTGACCGAGAGTCACCTCTCAATTGCAAAGGGTTAATTATGGTATGTCTCAATGTGAGCCTATTTGGGTTCCTCTTGTGTGAGGTTCTCTGTGCTTCCTGAGTGTATGTCTATTTCCTTCAACAGGTTAGGAAAATTTTCAGTCGTTATTTCTTTAAATAAGCTCTCTATCCCTTGTTTTTCTGCTCTTCCTGGTATCCCTATGAGATGAATGTTATTGCACTTGATGTTGTCCCAGAAGAATCTTAGACTATCCTCATTTTTTTGGATTCCTCTCTTTCCCTGAAATTTATTTTTACTGTTTTTGGCAGAGAGAGAGAGAATAAGGAGGGCCCAGAGTAGTCTCAATAGTTGTACGTCATTAGTTTTTGATATACCTGTACTTTCACTCCACAGGTGGGCACAGGTCTGAGCAGGGTAGGAACCCAGACAGGAGCTCGGGGCTGTGCAAGGCAATAACCCAGGCCAGGGCCTCCCACATGGGAGGCATGCCCCTGTAAGCCAGGGGCCTCCTACATGGGAAGCTTGCTCAGGTGAGAACTGAACTTGGGACACACCCCAGTTCAGCATATGGGTCTGTATGGGCTGGGGCAGGGAAATGATATTTAGACCCCAAGGCTGCAAGACAAGTGCTCAATCGCTGAGCCTTCCTAGCATTCCCTTTTTTTCTTGTTGTTTTGATCATTTCTGTTACCTTATCTTTCAGATCATTGATTCACATCTCTGCTTGATCTAGTCTGGAGATCCCTTCTATTACAACCATCATTTCCTTTATTGTAATCTTAGTCTCTGTCTAGTCCTTTTTAATTGTCTGTGTCCTTTTTCATACTTGCTATCTTATGAATGCTGGTCCCACAAACAAGACTGTGAGTGACCACAGAAGTGCACCTACAGCCTTTCCTCTCCTCTTTCCCGGGTGCAGAGAGGTCGCACTGCAGCTTCTCACCACCCCGTCACGCTCTTCCTCTCAGAACAGAGTGAATTCAGGCCTTGGCATCTGAGGCACCTGGACCTGCACCTTCTGTGGTCAGAGTGAAGTCCAGTTCCGGCATCTGAGCCCCTAACTCTGGACCTCCTTTTCTCTGTCCTGAGAACTGAGTCCGGTCCCAGTGCTCTCCTGCCACCTTCTCCCTCCTCCCTCCTCAGCTGCCAAGTTCTACACAGGGATCTGCACAGCATCGTGTCTCTGCATTTCCCCTCTTTTCCCTCCTCCAACTGCCCCTCAGCTGACCTGCAGGTACTCCTGTGAGACAAGCAGATCTGTTAGGTGTGTTTATATGTTTGTAGGCAATCCTCTGTTGAATTACAGATGTTCTATTTGGTGTAATAATCTCCAGGGGAGTTTTTCAGGAGCCTCTCTTATGCCACCAATTTGTTTTCTCTCCAAAATCTAAGTTTTGATTGTCAAATTTTGAAACCGTAACACCTGTTCTGATAGGTATCCAGTATTGCTGGAAAGTTTCACTATCAATGTTTATTGTCAACACCTGTAGATCGGGGTCCCCTCCCGCTAACCACTGCAATTTTACTTCATACCTATCCTACATCTTCAAGAGTATCCTATATAAAATTACTTATTTAGACTCATATTTCCTTCTATTTGTCCAGAATTGTCTGTGTGAAGAAGTCTTTATTTCTTGCTTTAAAAGTACCGTATCCCCTACTCTCATCAGATACCTTGTATATCCATAGGGGAATTATGAAATCATAAACAGTTATTTTTCCTGAATGGGTCCTCATGGAAAAAAAAGTGCCATATCTTTGGACCTGGATCGAATGAAATAGGTTATGGTCAACAGTCTAATATTTTCATTACTGAGGGCAAACTGTGAGTTGGGGAAAAAAGCCAAAAGTCTTAAATACACTGTAGCATTTCATACTTGTTACCCTTAAAATTAATCTCACTCAAGGATTATTTTTTCTCTTTTTCAATATTTCTGCTTACCCAAATGGACAGGACACACCCACCAGGGATTTTGAATATGAAGGGCAGTGCCACAGAAAAGCAGAGCCAGGAGAGGATGCTAACTTCTCTTCCAAGACCACCTAGAACAGGGCTGGGCAAGATGTTAATTGCAGTCCAACAGTGGCCCGTCAGCAATTTTGGGGTGAAAGCCTAAGTAATAAAATAGTTAGTGGACCATGACACTTGAAGAAGTGGCTTTTGCCATGAAAAAGTCTGCTCAGGCCTGACCTAGAATATCTCTGGCCTCAATTCGAGCTCAATAAAATCTTTCTGAGCAATCTCATAATTCCATGGTTTCAATTACTTTCTAAATGTTAAAGACTCCTAAATTATATTCTTGTTCCTTACCTGTCTCGTAAACTATAGGACTTTTTAACCTAGATGTTTAAAGATACCTTAAATTCAAGAACACCTTAAGTTCAACACTCAAATCAGATTGTTACCTTGCACACTTGCAACCCAACTCTCACCCGATCCCTAGAAAAAAATGTTTCTTCTCCCTATTATCCCCGTTTTTCTGAGTAGCTACAGCATCCACTTTGTCACTGGCCAGATAATATCCGTCACAAAGGTTACATAATAAACACATCTCGTACTCTTTACTTCTCTAATACCACTTCTACTCCTTCAAGCTCTCATTATCAATCTGAACTAACATATTTCTCTACTTAGTCTTGTCTCCCATCCATGCACTGTCTCAACTCTTCAATGGTTCCCCAGCCCTTACCCCTACTAGTGTTTCTCAAATTTGAGTAGTGTAAGGATATTTTTTAAAAAGAAAAAAAAAGTCTCATGTACCTACCCAATCATTGACAAATTTGAGTATGCATAAATAAAGTTAAAAATAAATTCCTTATTTTTATAGCTCTTAAATGATAAAGTCAACAAATTTACAAATTAAATAAACCCAAATTAACAGTAATTTATGCGGAAAAATAATGCTTTATTGTAATTAAACCACTGCTAACAACATGAGATAGCTGCTACAGGCATCTGGTGCAGGTTCTTCTGATTTTGGCATTCTATAGTCGCATATGCAGTGACAAAAACCATTTCTTCCATCATGTTTTTCTTTGTAATGAGTTTTTTTAAAAACTCCCTATGGTTTGCATCTGTAACATCCTATTCATCTCATTACATTTCACCATTCTAGCTGTAAGCCCTAAAAGGGTAAGAAATATTCCATTCATCTCGCCATATTACCAACGCCCATCACAGTGTGTAGCATATGGTAGGTAGCCACATAATACCGTATTTTTCGCTCCATAAGACACACCTGACCTGCCTGGACCCGCTCTCCTTCCATGCAGTCCCTGCTTTCTGATCTGGCTGCAGGCTTCCCCACGGCATCATTAGGGTCCCCAATGTGCACTCTTCTTTGCAGTATTCGCTCCATAAGACGCACACACTTTTCCCTCCACTTTTGGGGGGGGGGGGGAGTGTGTCTTATGGACCAAAAAATACGATATTTCTAAACAAACAAATAAAATGTTCTAAATAGAAAAGGAGAAAGACTTTACTGCCCACTAACTGAAAAGTCCAGAGGAAATTTGATCCAGGGATTCACAATCCCATCAGGGCTGCAGTTTCACTTCTCTGCCGTTCTCTTAGTTCTCTCCTGTTCCATAGGTAGGTTCATCCTCAGGCTTCTTTCAATTTAACAATAAAAATAGTTCTAGCCATTCCATACCTAACAATTTTATCTAACACTATCTACACAGAGAGAATGAATCTCTTTCAGAAGCTCTTAAGAAAGAAAGAAGAGGGAAGCCGGGATGGCTCAGTGAGCTAAGTGCTCGCTTTGCAGCCCCAGGGACTGAGGATCGAATCCCGGCCCCGGCCCGAGTGGACCCATGTGCTGAACTGGGAAGTGCCCCCAGTTCAGTTCTCACCAGGGTGAGACCCTGGCCCAGTTCCTGCCCTGTGCAGCCCCACTCCCACCTGTGGAATAAAACTGTGTGAAAAAACCAATGATGTGCAACTATGGAGACTGTTCTGGGCCCTCCCCCTTCTCTCTGTCTCTGTCTCTGTATCTCTCTCTCTGTCAAAAACAACAAATAAATATTTAAAAGAAAAAAAAAAAAAGAAAGAAAGAAGAAATCTTCCTTTGCCAGGAGCACTCACTGGCATTATGAACTTGGGCAGAAATGAAGGTGAGAGTAGTGAGGGATTAAAATAGACTAAACTAATCGAGGTACCCTGGAGCAAGGAATGGGATTAATGCATCTAGATCAAAGGGGTTGAAAATGAAGGAAGAGTGCAACCTACCACTGACGGAAGCAAAGAAGGAATGGATGCTAGGACAGGAATTAACAAATTTATTCTACTAGAAAGAACTATGTACAAGTTTATCTTTTTTTAATTAAATGCAGCTTCCCTTCACCAAAGTTCCTATGTTCTGTTTTATTTAAAAATATATTTTTCCCAACATCTATGAGAGTAGAGCCTCAAAATTTGAACATATTTACTAAAGTATCAAATTAATTATTCACAGGACATAGAATGGAAGAGATAAAGAAGTAATATAAAATTCAAGTTAATGGCAATTTAGAAAAATGTACTCCTGCGACACCAGGGACATATAAAGCTGCCTGAAGACTTATGATTTTGGATGGCAGGCAAAATCAAAAGATCTAAAGTCAAGGTCACTGTTGGGAAGACTTAGTAGATGTAGAATAACACTCTCTAGAGGACAATATGGTCATAAAACAATTACTACATTGAAACCATAAGACTTTCTTTTGTAAAATACAATTACTGGTAGTCTATTATCCCATAGCTTTGAAAAATATATATCTACATAGCATACTATTTAAAACCTGTGGACTCAAACAAACAAACAAAAAAAGCCACAAAAAACCCTCTTGCTTCTAGAAAAAAATTTTTCTCTGATACTATCTCAAGTGAAAGACTGAACTCCAGATTACATGTGGAAAGCTAAATATATATGTATGTGTGTGTGCGTATGATATGCCTACATACAAGTATACACAGTATTCCTTGTCTTTTCTTTTTTAAAAGCTTAACCTCCAAGAAGTATCTGCTTAGAACCTTCTAGATATGCAAGTGATTTGTGCTATCTTGGATAGCAGGATAAACAAAATGCAAAAGTGACCCATAAGGAGCTATTCAGAAAAGAAAAAAATACTAAAATAGCTATAACAGAAAGTAAATATAAGTGTTTTAAAGAAATAACTTATAAAAGAAGCTTAAATGAAAGTTAAGAAAGCAAAGGAAAACATACTAACATGAAAATCTGGGGCAGGAGTTGCAACCGTTTTTGCTCCAGCAACTAGCTAGTAGTAAGTAGTACATGGCACATAGTAGGTATTCAAAAATTAGTTCTTGAACAAATGAATGAGGGAATGAGAAAAGAAATTAGAAAATTACCTATAAAGTTGGTTCATTCATGCAACAAATGGATAAGCAACTATTTACTTAAACAGCAACAAGCTTGTTTCCTATCTTACCAAGGAAACATACCGGTAGGTCGTAAGTCAAATTGTCCACAACTTCCTCTCTTCACTATGCCCCTCATGCAAATTTATCACATTCAAACCTATTTTTCCTTTTGCCTTCATCTAGCAGAAGAGAATGTGTCCCTTCTCAGATTGAAAGACAGTTCATAAACTTATGACCTGGAAACTCCAACTTTTCCAGGAACCTTACTCTAGCACAGGGGTCTCCAAACTACAGCCTGTGGGCCAGATGCAGCCCGCGAGGCCCTCTCATCCGGCCTGTGGAGACCTTTTTATCTACGGAAGTAAATTATGGAAATTTACATGTATCCTGCCAAGATCAGCCGCTTACTTTTTCTATGTCTGTTCACAGTCAATGAGATGATATAATGCCATCTAGTGGCAGAGTTTTTAAATGGTTTGCTGCTTGTTCAAGACTTGATTATTTTGATCACAGTTTGCCAGTTGCGGTTGACTGCTGCAAGGAGGAGGTGTTGGTGTCAGTTAGCGTCTAATTGCGAAACATGTTGCACTCTATTTTATTTAGTGATAATTTCCTTCGCGTAATTACTTACCAGTGTGTATAAAGTATTGGGAATGTCGTTAGTTTAACAAAAATTTTCCGAATATTCTGAAGAGAAAACATTAAAAGCAACAATGTCTCCACCATAAGTGGATATATTTGCAGACTAAATTCAGGTAAGTTTAACTTAAGAAATCATAAGAATTTTTAAAAATTGTTTCGGGTAATTTGCAGCTATAATTGAGACGAAATTAATTCGCATAATCAGGTTTTTTGAGTGATATTGTGTGCAAGATACTTTCAGTTTCACTATTTATTCATGTTGATGTCACTTTATTTTAGTGACCAACGATGGCCGAGAAGAGGAAAAGAAAAATAGACGATGAGTGTCGGCAATTTCAAGAAGAGTGGAGTTTGAAATACTTCTTCATCAAATCCGGCGAGAAAGCATTGTGTGTGATTTGCAACGAAACCGTGGCTGTGATGAAAGAATGCAACCTGCGCCGTCATCATCGAAGCAAACATCAGGAGAAATATGCACAGTTGGAGGGTAAAGTCGGTGCTGAAAAATTTTCTAAATTACAAATTCAACTCACATCTCAGAGGACATTGTTCAGTAAATCCTCAAATGAAAATGAATCCTTAACTAAGGCCAGTTATAAAGTTGCCTATGTCCTGGCTAAAAGTGGCAAACCGTTTACAGATGGTGAAGTAGTGAAGAAATATTTGTTGGAGGTGGCTGAGGAACTTTGCCCAGAAAAGTCAAAACAATTGAAAAATGTAGCTTTGGGTGCAAATACCATTGCCCGCCATGTTGCAGACATGGGTGAACACATTGTGACTCAAATAGCAAAAAATGCAAGCAAGTTTCGCCATTTTTCAATTGCAATGGATGAATCGCTGGACAGCTGTTCCACCTCTCAACTGCTTGTGTTCATTAGAGGTGTGGATGAAGACATGAACATAACACAAGAGCTGGCTTCCCTACATAGCATGTATGGCACTGTTACCGGAGAGGATATATTCAATGA
>PVKE010029619.1:0-20125 GCA_004027555.1 Craseonycteris thonglongyai | reverse complement strand
TTTATTGTTTTTGACAGAGAGAGAGATACAGAGACAGAGAGAAGGTGGAGGGCCCAGAACAGTCTCCATAGCGGCACATCATCAGTTTTTCCACATAGTTTCATTCCACAGGTGGGCGGGGCTGCACAGGGCAGAAACTGGGCCGGGGTCTCGCCCCGGTGAGAACTGAACTGGGGGCACTCCCCAGTTCAGCATATGGGTCCACATGGGCTGGGGCCGGGATTCGATCCTCAGTCCCCGGGGATACAAAGTGAGCGCCCAACCCACTGAGCCATCCTGGCCGCCCCTATTTTTATTGTTTCTGACAGAGAGAGAGGGAGACAGAGAGAGACAGAGAGAAGGGGGAAGGTCCAGAGCAGTCTCCATGGTTGCACATCATCAGTTTCTACATGGTTTTATTCCACAGGTGGGCATGGGGTTGCGCAGAGTAGGAACCAGGCCAGGGGCCTCCCACATGGGAGTCACACCCTGGTGAGAACTGAACTGGGGGCCCACCCCAGTTCAGCATATAGATCTGCACGGACCAGGGCCAGGATTCGATCCTTTGACCCCAGGGCTACAAGACAAGCGCTCAACCCACTGAGCCATCCCGGCATCTCTTTTTCTTTAGTTTTTTGTTGTTTTTTTTTAAGATTTATTTTTATTGTTTTTGACAGAGAGCGATACAGAGACAGAGAGAAGTGGGGAGGGCCCAGAACAGCCTCCATAGTTGCACATCATTGTTTTTTCCACATAGTTTCATTCTACAGGTGAGTGCGGGGCTGCACAGGGCAGGAACTGGGCCAGGGACTCACCCCGGTGAGAACTAAACTGGGGCAATTCAGCATATGGGTTCGCACAGGCCAGGGCCAGGATTCGATACTCAGTCCCTGGGGCTGCAAAGTGAGCGCTTAACCCACGAAGCCATCCAGCTTCCCTTTAGTTTTTATCACATGTATAACCCCTAAGAATGTTTAGTTTTGCCTGTTTTTGATTTATATGTATATAGAATTATAGTTTATGTAGTTTTCTGTGACTTGATATTTTCATTCAGTATAATGTTTTTGTGATTTATCCAAGTTAATATATAGCTGCAGGCTATTCATTTTCACAACTACAGAATATTTTACTATGGGAACAGACCATAATTTTTGAAGCCATTCTATTATTGCCGAAATGGATTGTTTCCACTTTTCTGTAATCACAAAAACTATTACTTTGAACATTCTCAAATATATTATACCTTTTGGTATATATGTATTACCAAGAAGTTTTCAACAGCATATATCTAGTAGTAGAATTACTGAGTGGTAGGGTATTATGCTAGTTCAATCTTACTGGGCAAATGTAATGACAAACTGTTTTCCTAAGTAGTGGTATCAATATATATTCCAACCAGCAATGTATGTGAATTAACATTATTTTACCTTTTAGGTAACAGTTTTATTTGGTTTTTAAATATCTCTACTACTCTGAAGAGTATGGTTTAATTCACAATTCTTAGATTACTAAAGAGGGTAAGTATCTTTCATATGCTTGTCATTTGGGTTTCCTACTCTGAGAAATGCCTATTTGTCTTTTGCCTTTTTTCCTGTTGACGTATTTATCTTTTACTTATTCTTTATAAGAGTTCTCTGAAGTTCTATGCTGGATATCAATCCTTTGTTGGTTATATATATTGCAAATAATTTCTCCAACATGTAGCCTTATGTCTTTAGTCTCTTTATGGAATCACCTAATGAACAGAAGTATTTGAATTTTTGTAGTAAAATGTAACAATTTCTTTTTTACTTTGTATTTTTCAAGTCTTATGTATGGAAAAGAGGCTGTTCCCAGACTTGACCACAAGCTGGACCTGGACTAGAAGCTGCTTTTTGCAAACCCTGGACAGCTTAGAGACTGTCCAGTCATAATCAAGGTCATTCTGACATAAATCAGCACCTTGCATCCTGCTATGTGCTAGTTCCTGGAACAGGTTGTTGTCTGACCTGGTCAAGCATGTAATTTCCCATACCTGGTGGCATTCATGTATTAAGGTGACTCTTCCCTCAATCCTTACCCTATATAATTACTAGGCTCCTGCCAAGCTGTACAGGTATACATTTTGTATTATGGCCACCCAAGACATGCCTCATATGTAAATTTCCCTTAATCTATTATTAATTACCAAACTGAAGTGGCCAATATCTTTCTTCTGGCTTTCCCTGCTTTCTACTTACAGAGGTAGTTTTGTTTTTATTTTGTTTTTTGTTTTTGACAGTGATACACAAAGAGAAGGGGGAGAGTCCACAGCAGTCTCCATAGTTGTACGTCATCAGTTTTTCGACATGGTTTCATTTCACACAGGTGGGTGGTGGCCACACAGGGTGGAAACTGGACTGAGGGCCTCCCGCATAGGAGGTATGCCCCCGAGAGCTGGGGACTGAACCAGAGGCCACCCCCATGGGAAGCTTGCCCTGGTGAGAACAAAACTGTGGGGCTCCCACATGGGAAGCAAACCCCAGTTCAGCATATGGATCTGTACGGGCTGGGGCCAGGACATGATCCTTGGACCCTGGGACTACAAAGCAAGCACTTAACCCACTGAACCATTCTGGCTTCCCCAGAGGTAGATTTTCAATCTCAGGTCTGCGTGTACTAACACTTACTTAATAAATCCTCTTTATCCCTCAGGCCATGTAATTCTCTCATATTTTCTCCTAAAACTGTAAAAAAAATTTTTGTTCCACATTTTAGTCCTTAATTGATCTGAAATTCTTAATTTTGATAGAATACTTAAGGATCTATTTAATTTCCTTTTTTTCTTATATGGATAACCAAATATCTCAGCACCACTTATGGAAAAATCCACTTGTTCCTTTGATTCACAGGACAAGGAGCAAGTTTCCATGTCTGTTTCTAAGCTCTTATACTTGTTCCATTGGTTTATTAATCATACTGTGTTGATACCATGTTGTTTTAATGACTACAGTTTTATAAGTCTTGATATCTGATAAAGTATGGTATCATTAGTACTATTTCTCAAGTATTTCTGGTTGTTCCTTGTCCCGAGGATTATGATAGGATCATACTTCCTGGCCCCTTTGTGGTTCACTAAAGCCATATGGTTAGGTCTGGTCAACAAGCTGTGTGAAAAAGAGACCTGCGGAGCATTTACATAGCTGCACAAAACCCTCCAGAGCTCTTTTTCCCTTTGGCGTAGCAACTAGTAATATTCACCTTGGTTGTAGCTTTGGCACCTGAGTTCCTAAGTAACTATAATCTGTAGGGTTTTCCTACTAACCTGCAGTGTACAAATAATATGAATGATAAATAAATCTTTTGTATATTTATCATTGACTTTTATTTTGTTACCACAATATAACTCAGCCTACTCTGACTGATACAAAAAGGAAGTTACTCATTTGTTCTTTTTTTTTAATGATTTATTTTATTGAGAGAAGTTGAGAGAGATAGACAGAGAGAAGGGGTGAAAGCCCAGAGAAGTCTCCATAGTTATACATCATTAGTTGTGACATAGTTTCATTCCACACAGGAATCTGTGGGGCCATGCAGGGGAGGCACCAAACTGTGGGTCCTCCCACATGGGTGAGAAGCTTAACCGCTGAGCTATCCTGGTGGTTACCAGTTGCACCACAGTGCAGCAGCATATGGGTTTGCATGGGCTGGGATGGGGATTCAATCCCTGAAATTCATGGCTGCAAGGCAAGTGCTCAACCTGTTAAATTATCCTGGCATCCCCTCATTTTGTTATTGTTCTTTAAGAGTACCTTGTCCATTCTTCACTGTTAGTCATATGAATTTCAGAGCTGAGTTTTCTCAACTTCCAGGAAAAACTTGCTAGTCAGAGTATACATTAGCACCACTGCATTGTAAAACATGTGGAAATACTGAAGAACACTTGGCATTATCTAAAAAAGGTAAAGATATACATAACCTATGATACATTAATTCCATCCTGGGCATGTATGCAAAAAAAAAAAAAAAAAAAGGTGTACACACATGTAAATGTGTATAAGAATGTCCTTGGCAACACCATACATAAAAAATCAAAGACTGGAAATAATCCAAATGACTACCAGTAGTAGAATGGATAAACAAACAGATTTATTTTAGACAATGAAACACCATAAAGAATTAAAATACCGGTAAACAAACTCAACCTATACACAACATCATGATTTTATAAACAAACATATTGCCAAGCTAAACAAGTCACATATAAACACATTTATACAGAATGATTCCATTTAAAATAAAGTTTCAAAAACAGGTAGTTTTTAGATTAGATTGCTTAAGAATGGATAAATAAGTAGTACAACTATCAGATAAAACAAGGAAATGATTAGCACAAACATCAGGAAAAGTGATTGTGCCTTGGAGAAAGGAAAGATGTAATTGAGAAGGAAGGGAAGGAGAACATCTATAGTACTGTTAATATACTATTTTGACCTAAAGAGTTGTTACGAGGTTGTTCTTTATGATTACTCATTATACTGAATCTCTGTTAGGGTTTTACATAAATGCCTTACATCTTTTTTGTTAGATTCATTCCTATCTACTTTATATAGTTTGTTGCTATTATAAATGCTCCTTTTAAACTGCATTTGTTAGTTGCCAGTATACAGAAATGTAATTGAGTGTTATACTTTGATCTTATAAGCAACAATCTGCTATATTCTCTTATTGATTCTACTGACTTATCAGTAGATTCGTCAGAATTTTTTTAATAGCCAATCATATCACATGCAAATAATGACAACTTTCTAACATTTATTTTTCTTGTTTTTCTTATGTTATTATAAACACTAGAACCTAGTTCAATAATGAAATATTATTTTCATGTTCTATAAAAATATTTTTAAAATAGGGAACAAAAGAGACATCCTATCAGATCCCAGGTTTACTTCTCCATACACTCATCATCCTTTCCCTTTTCTCAAAATGAAGTTCACAAGTCTAGATAAAGGAATATCGCTTAGCAACTGTGGCTATTCTAACAGTTAGAATCTCTCAGCTATTAGAACCAAGTTCAGCTCATCCATACTGACAAATTAATCCATCTTCATTATAAATCTATTTAAATTTTTCAAATTAAGTATACAATAATTAAAAGAATGCAAACAATGCCATCTATAACATGAATATATATAAACTAAAGCCTGAGGGGGGGGGGGTCGAGAATCAAAATTTTAAAATACTCCCAATATAACAAAAGAGGCAGTGAAGGAAAATAAATGTAATGGATAGATCATGCAATTATATGATGATGAAAGTAGCAGAATTCCAACACATCTTCATAGTAACAATGACCCAAAATATAGCCTGTGATCCCTTAAAACAATTTACCTATCTATCATAAGCAACTATTTCTCTGAAAGAGTCTCAAAGATATATTATCAGCCCCTATAGGATGAAAAACAACTTCCTTTCTATACTTGGGTATCTCAGAAGGTGTCCCATAAAGTCTGGTGGTTAAGTTTTCTTAAACACTCCGGCTTATATAAACATATTTATTTATATTAGAGTATCAATTTGTCCCTCTGGAAAATGAAACATAACAAGACTGGGCACCCAGTTCTCCTGTGTCTCAGCAAAGTCAATGAAGAGTATAGCGCAGGCCTGAGTAATCAAAGGCATGTCAGAGGGTCATATAAGTTCTATCTTCCATCCTGGTACAGATAAGAGTTTCCAGTTTCAGGAGATACTTCTACCAGAGATTTCTCCAATATTCAAATCTCTCTAGCAAGTATCTTACCTTGGTTTTTGGTTTTAATCCCACGAATTGGACTTCCCTTTGACTTGCTGACCAAAGGACCACTAAATTTCCTGTTTATCTAAAATTAAACATTTAAAGATTTCTGGTCAAGATGATGGAATAGGTAAATGCTATGCTTGCCTCCTCTCATAATCAAATCAAAATCACAACTACACTATAGAACAACCATTACTGAGAATTGCCTGAAGTACAAAAGCCACCCAAGACTGGTAGGAGGGGCAGGAGGAGATGTGGACTGGGCTGTTCCCATACCCACCTGTGGTGGTTAAAAACTGGGAGAAATAGCTCAGTTGTGGGAGTCCCCCCAAAGGAGTGAAGGGTCCTAGTCTCATACCAGGCTCCCCACTCCAGGGTTCCAGTACCAGGAGCAGAAGTCTCCACAACTTCTGGCTGTTAAAATCAAAGGAGATTATGGCTGAGGGGAAAAAGGGCAGCTGGAGTCCCCAGTGTTCCTCTTCAGGTGTTCCTCTTAAAAGTACCCACGCGAGGACTAACTTCACTGGTGGGACTCACTCTCTCTGAGCTCAGCAATGAGGCAGCAACTCAAAAGGCACATCAAACATTGAGGGGGAACTAAATTATCTAGCTTCAGAGTGAGGTGTGGAGGGGCAGTTTTCTCCCAGACAGAAGTACTGGCAGATGACAATGTTCCTTTTTGAGCCCTTCCTTCTCCAGGCATGTAGATGCAGATGACCACCATAACTGAGTCTCCACCTACTTGGACCACTCTTTGTCCAACCCTGGTAATTCCCTGAGACCTTGCCCACCCAGGCCACTTGCAATGGCTTTTCCAGAAAAATGGCCTGTCTTGGTTCATGCCACAGACTTTCCTACAATCTCTCAAAGGTTCATAAAACCTAAACAAGCAGCATCTGACCTTGTGGTGCCCCATACCTCATTCTGAGAAGCTCCGTGCCCAGCTCTAGTGACACCTGACTTCGGTTCCCAGTTTGGTCTCTCCTAGGTACCTCCAAACCCAGCATGGGTGGCTGAAGTCCATGGATTGCTGTGTGGTTCATCCAAGATGGCCACAAGCAAGGCACAGACTGTGGCTGAACTTAGCCTGCAGCAGTACCCTTCTCAGTAGGCTCCACAACTGACATGTCCAGTGGCCAACTTTGGACAAAGCTGGATCACCACCCAGCTACTCTGAGGTAACACACCCAAAGGGCAGATAAACAAATCTTGATCCATAGGGTCAGCCCCTGCCCAATTGCTCCACTATAGTCACAGACAGATCTCACAACCAATTAGCCTGAGGGTCAATTCCACCTATTGACATGCAAACAGCAACCAAGGCTCAACTACAACAGAAGGGAATACATAATCCATGCAAGAAACACACCTGGAACATGCAGCTCAGGTGGCCAGGGAGATTGTGCCACTGGGCCCAACAGGACATCTACTACATAAGACCACTCAATTAAGACCAGGAGACATGACAGCCCTACTACATAGAAACAAACAGAGAGGCAGTCAAAATAGGGAGATAAAAAAACATGTCCCAAAGAAAAGAATAAAACAAAGCAATAGAAAAAGAATAAAACAAAATTAAGACAAGCAATCTACCAGATGCAGAGTTCAATACACTGGTTATAAGAATGCTCAGTGATCTCAGGGAGAACTTCAACAAACAAAGATAAGAAACATAAAAACAGAGACAGAAAACATAAAAAAGAACCAGGCAGAAATAAAAAATACAATAACTGAAATGAAGAATACTTTAGAGGGACTCAATAGTAAATTAGATGAAGCAGAGGACTGAATCAGATTTAGAAGGTAAGGTAGCATATAACAACCAAGAAGAACAGAAAAAAAAAAATTCAAAAAAGTAAGGACAGTTTAGGGGGCCTTTAGGATAACATCAAAGAAACCAACATTCACATCACAAAAATACCAGAAGGAGAAAAGAGAAGGCAAGGAATTGAAAACCTATTATATTTGAATAAATAATGATGAAAAACATCTCTAACCTTGCAAAGAAAATAAATATACAAGCCTGGGAAGTATAGAGAAAATCCCAAATGAGATGAACCCAAAGAGGCCCACACACAACAAGATATATAACTAAAATGCCAAAGGTTAAAGACAAAGAGAGAGTCTTAAAAGCAGTTATCTACAAGGGAGTTCCCATAAAACTGTCAGCTGGGGATGCCAGGATAGCTCAGCAGGTTGAGGTCCGGGGATTAAGTCCCAGCCTCAGCCCATGCAAACTCATGTGCTGAACTGAGGCATGCAACTGGTAACCAGCATAATGGTAAACAGCGTGCAACTGGTAACCACCAGGATGCCAGCAAAGGTTCTTGCCTCTGGTTCCCACCTCGTGCAGCCCCACATCCACCTGTGTGGAATGAAACTATGTCACAACTAATGATATACAACTATGGAGACTGCTTTGGGCCGTCCCCCTTCACTCTCTCTCAAACAATAAAATGAATCTTTAAAAAAACTGTCAGGGGGAAGCCGGGATGGCTCAGTGGGTTAAGCGCTCACTTTGTAGCCCCAGGGTCCAAAGATCGAATCCCAGCCCTGGCCCGTGTAGACCCATATGCTGAACTGGGGAGTGCCCCCAGTTCAGTTCTCACCAGGTTGAGACCCCGGCCCAGTTCCTGCCCCGTGCAGCACCAAGCCCACCTGTGGAATGAAACTACCGTATTTTCCGGCGTATAAGACGACCGGGCGTATAAGACGACCCCCTAATTTTACAGTTAAAACATAGGTTTAGGCCTATATTCGCTGTATAAGACTACCCCCTGAGGCTGTAGTCTTATACAGTGAATATAGGCCTAAACCTATGTTTTAACTGTAAAATTAGGGGGTCGTCTTATACGCCCGGTCATCTTATACGCCGGAAAATACGGTAGATAAAAAAAGGAATATAAAAACATATTTCATGAAAATGGAAACAAACAAAAATGCTGGGGTAACAATACTTATACCAGACAAAACAGACTTTAAAACAAAGAGTATAACAAGAGACAAAGAAAGACCCAATAATCCCACTTCTGGGTATTTATCAGAAGAAATCCAAACTGCTACTCCAAGAAGACATGTGCATCCATATGTTCATTGCAACACTGTTTTGTTTTGTTTTTATATTTATTTTATTGCTTTTGACAGAGACAGAGAGAAACAGCGAGAAGAGGGAGGGCCCAGAGAAGTCTCCATAGTTGTACGTCATCAGTTTTCACCATGGTTTCCTTCCACACAGGGGGCAGGGGCCAAACAGGGCAGAAACTGGGCTGGGGGCCTCCCACATGGTAGATACACCCCCTTGAGCCAGAGGCTGAACGGGGGTGAGGGGGTGGGGGTAGGGGAGGGTGCGAGAACCAAACTGGAGACCTCCCACATAGAAAGCACACTCCAGTTCAGCATATGGGTCTGCATGGGCCAGGGATTCGATCCTCGGTCCCCAGAGCTGCAAAATGAGCACTTAATCCTCAGAGCCATCCCAGCTTCCCCTGCAGCATTGTTTATAATGGCCAAGATGTAAAGGCAGCCTGGGTGTCCATCAGTGGAATAATGGATGAAGAGGAGGTGGTACATATGAGGACTGTCCAGAAAAAATCCAGAGGTTGTCAATATAATAAGAACAGTTACATTGCTGGATACTTTCTGGACAGACCTCATATAAGACAGTGGAATACTGCTCAGCCATGGAAAGGAATAGATTCTTGCTATTTGTGTCAGCATGGATGGGCCCAGGGAATATTATGCTGAATGAAATGTCAGAAAGAGAAAGACAAATGCAGTGTGATTTCACTCATGTGTGTAATCTAACAAACAAAATAAACAAAACAGAAGGGACTCATAGGTACAGGAAGCATTCTCATGGTTGCCAGATGGGATGGGGTTTGGGGAGGTGGGTACAAAAGAAGGAAGAATTGAGAAGTACAAATTGATTGTTACAAAGTTGTCATGGGGGATGTATAGCATAAGGAATATAGTCAATAATATTGTGATAACTATGCATGGTGACAGATGGGTACTACATTCATTGGGGTGATAGGTGGGAGAGGGGTTAATGGGGTAGAGTGAAAAATGTAAAGGCATTAAGAATACAAACTGGCAGTTACAACATAGCATGGGGATATAAAGTAAAGCACAGGGAATATAGTCAATGATATGGTAATAACTATATACGGTGCCAGTTGAGTACTAGATTAGATAGGGGGAATCCTTTCTTTCTCTATCTCCCTTCCTTCCCTCCCCTTCCCTCTGCTTCCCTTCCCTTCTGTCCCCTCCCCTCTCCTCTCCTCCTTTTTCTTTCTCTTTCTCTCTCTTTCTTCCTTTCTTTCCTTCGTTCAAGATTTATTTTATTGGGGAAGCCGGGGTGGCTCAGTGGGTTAAGCGCTCACTTTGCAGTGCCGGGGACTGAGGATCGAATCCTAGCCCCGGCCCGTGCGGAACCATATGCTGAACTGGGAGCTCCCCCAGTTCAGTTCTCTCTCTGTCTCTGTCTCTGTCTCTGTCTCTGTCTCTCTCTGTCAATAAATTAATTAATTAATTAATTAATTAAAAAAAAAAAAAAAGATTTATTTTATTGTTTGAGAGACAGAGAAAGAAAGAGAGAGAAGGCGGGGAGGACCCAGAGCAGTCTCCACAGTTGTACATCATTAGTTGTGACATAGTTTCATTCCACACAAGTGGACGTGGGGCTGCGCAGGGTAAGCGAGAACCACACTGAGGGCCTCTCTTACATGGGACGCGAAAATCTCTGGTGTCATCCTAGTGGTTGCCAGTTGTGCTGCAGTTCAGCATAAAGGTTTGCACAGGCCAGAGCTGGGGGATTTGATCCCTGAACCTTGTGGTTGCAAAGCAAGTGCTCAACCTGCTGAGCAATCCCAGCATCTTCAATTATACAAATGTCTAACACTATGATGTATACCTGAAATTAATATAAAATAATACTGAATTTCAACTATAAATGAAAAGTTGGGGGTACTCGGATGGCTCAGTGGGTTAAGCACTCACCTTGCAGCCCCAGGGTCTGAGGATTGAATCCCCACGAGGATTGAATCCCAGTCCCAGCCCGTGTGGACCCATATGCTGAACTGGGGTGTGGCCCCCCATTTGGTTCTTGCTGAGGTGAGCTTCCCAAGCAGAAGGCCCCAAGTTCAGCCCCCAGTTCATGGGGATGTGCCTCTCATGTGGGAGAATCCCAGCCCAGTTTCCAACCTGGGAAGTTCCCCACCCATCTTGTGGAACAAAACCATGTCGAAAACTGATGGTGTACAAAAATGGAGACTACTCTGGGCCCTCCCCCTTCTCTCTATCTCTCTCTGTCTCGTTCTCTCTATGTCAAAAACAATAAAATAAATCTTAAAACAAAAAACAGAAATGGGAAAACCAGGATGGTTCAGTGGGTGAAGCACTCGCTTTGCAGCCCCGGGGACCAAGGATCGAATTCTGACCCTGGCCCATGTGGACCCATATGCAGAACTGGGGTGTGCTTCCCATGCAGGAGGCCCCCAGTTCAGTTCTCACCCCCCAGTTCAACCCCTGGCTTGAGGGGGCATGCCTCCCATGCAGGAGGCCCCCAGCCCAGTTCCTACCCTGAGTGGCCATGTGCCCACCTGTGTGGAACAAAACCATGTCAAAAATTGATGACGTACAACTATGGAGACTTCTCTGGGTTCTCCCCCTTCTCTCTGTCTCTCTCTGTCTCTGTCAAAAACAATAAAATAAATCTAAAAAAAAAAGGAAAGAAATTAAAAACTTGAGAATCACATGATGAGGTAGGGAACTGGTGCAAGGAATCTGTCTGATGTGGTAATGCGAAACATTAAGGAATGGAAAAATTTTAATAATGACTTTTCTTAATAAGATTTAGTTGCTAAATTTAGCTTTAACAGACAATAGTTAATTCCATTAAGAACACTTGGGTTGTGTATGCTTTCAAAATGAAAATTTAGAATTAGCGTTTCAGGGAAATACTCAAAATCTAAGAACATCTGAATATTATGCTGTCACATTAAATACACCTGTATGGGCAAAAAAGTTCAGAAAAACAGACTACTCAAGTCAAACAGTAATTCTTTGAAGCAAGAAAAATTAATGATATTCATCTTTTGCACTAAACCACAAGCTGATTAATTCAGTAACAAGTTCTCTATCATCACCTTGATTAATCAGAAACCTCCTCAGTATTGACTGGCAACCTAATGCTAGTGAGAAGAAACAAATTTGAAGTGCTTACCTTGAGAGCACAAAAGATGCAGGAATCTCCCATGCATTTGTGAGTTGTAAGTTGCCTAAAGCTACGCCGGAAGATGTCCAAGTGCCACAAAACCTGGCAAGGAAGGGAAAATATTTCATTACTCTATAAAAAGCCAACGTTTAATTTTAAATTTAAGAGGTCGAGAAAACATAGGTAACGATTGCAGAAGATATCTTTATTCCCAAGCAAAATGCTCATTCTAATATATTAAATGTCAAAAAAGGTGAAGAAGTACCTAACAAGAGGGACAGATGAACATATTTTGGAAAAAAATTTGAACATAAAGGTTACACAGAATATATAGTATAATGTACACCAAGTGTGACCTGAAGAGGAAATTTATGGATTCACAGCTGCAGAATAAAGATTCATTTTAATAGCCCTTATAAGAATATTTAAAACTTATTTAAAAACTTGAATTATAGTGTGGAATTTTGTCTTTGCTAGGTTTCTCAATTTCTGGAGAGTTATGACTTCCTTAAATCAACAGATTAAAAATAAAGGTGAAATCAACAATGATAAGTTACACCCACAGTATGGGGGATGCCAGGATGGCTCAGCAGGTTGATCACTCGTCTTGTAGCCCCCGGGGTCTAGGGATCAAATCCTGGCCCTGGCCTGTGCAGACCCATGTGCTGAGCTGGGTTGTGCCTCCCAGTTCAGTTCTCACCAGGGCAAGCTTCCCATGTGGGGCCCCCAATTTGGGTCCCGCCCTGGGTGTGCTTCCCATGTAGGAGTCCCCCAGCTTGCGTGGGTGTGCCTTCTATGAAGGAGACCTCCAGCCTGGTTCCTGCCCTATGTAGTCCCACATCCATCTGTGGAATGAAACTATACAGAAAACTGATGACGTGCAACTATGGAGACAGCTCTGGACCCTCCCCCTTCTCTCTCTCTCTGTCAAAAACAATAAAAATAAATCTTCAAAACAAGGCACACCCACAGTATATAATCTTTTTTTTTTTTTTAAAGATTTATTTTGTTTTTGACAGAGAGAGACAAAGACAGAGAGAAGGGGAGGGCCCACAGCAGTCTCCATAGTTGTATGTCATCAGTTTTTTACATGGTTTTGTTGCACACAGATGGGCAGGGCCTGCACAGGGCAGAAACTGGGCTAGGGGCCTTCCACATGGGAGGCACGCCCCCCTACCCCTACCCCACCCCCTTCCCGAGCCAGGAGCTGAACTGAGGGGCAAGAACTGAACTGGGGCCTTCCACACAGTAAACACACCCTGGTTCAGCATATGGGTCTGCACGGGCCAGGATTCAATCCTCAGTCCCAGTGGCTGCAAAGCAAGCACTTAACACACTAAGACATCCCGGCTTCTCAACAGTATATAATCTTGATATGAGGTGATGAAAATGAAACCTTAACTTTTATGGTTTTCCTTTCAAAGACCCATAATCCCAGTCTAAAAAATATCAGACACGTTTCAACAGGGGAACTTCTTACAAAAATACTTGACTAGTACTCCTCAAAACTGTCAAGATCAGGGATGCCAAAACAGCTCAACAGGTTGAGTGTTTGCCTTGCAACCACAAGGTGCAGGGATTAAATCCCGGCCCCTGCCTATGCAAACCTATATGCTAAACTGCAGTACAGCTAATGGCTGCTGGGATGGCAATAAAGGTTTTTGCCTCCCATGCAGAAGGCCCCCAGTTCGGTTCCTTCCCTGAGTAGCCCCACATCCATCTGTGTGGAATGAAACTATGTCACAACTAATGATGTACAACTATGAAGACTGCTCTAGGCCCTTCCCACTTCTCTCTCTCTCTCTCTCTCTCTCTCTCTCTCACCTTCTCTCAAACAATAAAATAAATCTTTAGAAAAAAAACTGTCAAGACCATCAAAACCAAGAAAATTTTGAGAAACTGTCACAGCCAAGAGGAGTCTAAGGAAACAACAAATGAATGTAAATGTGGTATCCTGAATGGGATCCTGGAATAAAAAAAGACACTAGGTAAAAATGAAGTAAAACTGAATAAACTATGCACTTTAGTTGTAAAAGAAAATGGTGTAACAAGAAACATAATGCCTTAGGAAGCTCCTCTTTTCTAGAAAATATTCAAATGGCACCATATACAAGGAGGAACCAAAAAAAATCCCAGGACAATCTTCTGGAGGATAGGCCCCTTATAAGTAGTACAGGCTGCCCCCGTAGATGAGTGTTCTAGGAACTCACATCCATCCGTGTAGCAGCTGGCATTGTTGTGTGTTCGGCTTCAGTGAATTTTTTTTGGAGACTCAACGCATTTGCCCATTTCATGATGGGTGATTTACACAAACAATATGCAGCATGACAATGAAGCTACCCATACCATGCTGAGTGTTCAGCAGTTTTTGACCAAAAACGGCTTGACCCCCATGTCCCATCCTCTTTATTCAACCAATCTTGCCCCAAGCAACTTTTTTTGTTTCCTCAGATGAAAATAGTCCTCAAAGGGAAATATTTTATTGATGTGGAAGAGGTGAAACAAAACCAGCAGAAACACTAAAGGGCATCAAAATCAACAAATTCAAAATGTTTTGAGCAGTGGAAAAAACGTCTTTATAATCATATTGCATCAAACAGAGAGTATTTTGAAGGTGACTGAAGCATAAACATGTAAGAATACATACATAACCTTTTATAAATAAATTCTAGGTTTTTTGGGTCCCTCCTAGTATGAAAGGCACCATACTTCTGGAGCCCTAGATCACAGTATACCTTTGGAGATTCCTATTCAGGTGTCTCAAGGTACCGTATATAATCCAAAATTTCTTTGAAACATGCTATGTACCCAAACAAGTAGCATCATATTATAACAAATATAACGAGTTCAACACATCTGTGGTAAACACAGTTTTCAGATCAAATTTTAGAATATTAGTTCAGGGAGCTTGAGAGAATAGGGAAGGGGCATCAAATACATGGTGATGGAAAGAGAACTGACTCAGGGTGGTGAGCACATAATGCAATGCACAGACAATGTAATGTAGAATTGTACACCTGGAACCTATGTAATTTTTACCACCTAATAGCACCCCAATAAATTTAACTATTAAAAAAATAGAAAATAAAAAAAAGAATATTATCTCATAGAAACAATTATTGTCAACTTGTAACACGATTACAGCAGGCACTCCAAAACCATCAATGACACAATCTTTAAGTATGTATATATAAAGGGTGTCCCAAAATTCACGCAAGAAGTACTTTTGATAGAAAACACAGGTTTATAATTAAAAATTGTAAATTTTTATTGCACAACAATGAAAACGCATTGTTCTTTCATGTAGCATTCCATTTTTAATAACCCTACACTGTCAGCTGTCATGCTGTCTTTTTTTTTAATTGGCAACACTTTACCACACAAATGACACAAAATTCAAATCTTGCGTGAATTTTGGGACACCCTTGTGTACGTATGTATATACAGAGAGAGACAGAGAGAGAAGCAGGTGTTCCATATAGTACTGAAAACTAGAACAGAAAGTCATAAATATTGTTTCAAATTGACATTACAGAAGAATATATAGAAAAAAACACATAATGCGATGCATGGGTGATGTGATGTGGAGTTGTACATCAGGAAACTATCTAATTGTTACCAACCAATGTCACCCCATTAAATTTAACAATAAAATATAAAAAAAAAAAAAAGAAAGAAAAAAACAGAACTATAAAAACAAGACTATGGCCAGGAAGGAAGTAAACACAAACACACCTATATCAACACCCTTTTTGCCTGCTTCTAAATTAAAACATATTACTGGTTTATGCAAAGTCACTCAAAAACCTAATATGCATCACCTGAAAAAAACCTAACCAACCCCAGTCAACTGCATGACATGTGTGGTAGTAATTTGTGAAAGTACTTATATTCTTTCTATAGGCTTTTTAGCATAGTATTTTTTTAATGTCTTCAAATAAAAACCTGGAAACTGAGTATGAAACATTGAAAACATAAATAAGCTTGACACTTGACAAGATTCTTGTATTATGAATGAGGGAACTGAAATACGACTACCTATACAAGGTCACTAAACTAGTCTACAGAAGGACTAAAAGTAGAACCCAAGTCTCCTAATTCCTAAACCCAATACATTTTATATCAAATACTGTCTTGTCTTTTCTTTGCTCCTTAGCAACTCACTTTCTCATTACATCTGAAGTATAAAGGTAATTAATATTTTACCCAGGCATAATTATCTTGGGTGGCAAATTTTAGTTACTTTTATTCCAAAAAGCATGAGAGAGAGAGAGAGAAAGAGATTACATGAAAGTTAGGCCAAGGGGGATGAACAAAGCTAACACTCTATGGCAGGGGTCTCAAACTTTCCAGCCCGCAGGCCGCATTAACTATCAAACAGCAGTTTAGGGGCCGACTACACACTCGAGGTCCAAATAAAAAAGAATCAAAACATAGATGTTGTTTTTAATTATTTAATTAATATTATTTTATTCAGATAAAAAGGTCTCCACAGGCCGGATGAGAGGGCCTCGCGGGCCGCATCCGGCCCACGGGATGTAGTTTGGAGACCCCTGCTCTATGGGCCTGACTTAGCAGATCAGGCAGAAAGGAAGCTTTGGGATTCTAAGACCACTAAGGTGGCAAGCAACACCAAAAGGGAAAATCTTAAGTAGGGGAATTTACCTTCCACTAGGCAAGCATATCCGACCAGACACCAATTAGGAGCTACTACAGGTGCATGCACTCAGAAGATGAAGAAGTGGACAAAGACTGATTTCCATTCAGTGTATGTGCTAAAAGCCTGACTATTATGACAAGAATTATATACCTGAAACTCTTCAGTTGTGGAAAGAGTTTTGCTTTCTATACTTGAGAAAAGCAATTAGGGTAAGGCACCTTGGTCTCAAAAAGGGAAAAGAGAAAATAGTAGAGACTGTTCAGAAAAAAAAGCCAATAAATAAGTAGTAAGATCATCTAATCCATGTACCTCCCTTTTAGGCAGGTAAGTATTAGCAGTCAGAGTTATTATTTCTGTTATTACCGTATTATTAATCCCCTTTCTTAAAATGAGGTAATTAAGACTCAGTGGTAAAGTGACTTGCCTAAGAGCACACAGATAAGCTTAAAAAATGATCTCAGGATGCTGACCTCAAACAGAAACTATCATGCATTATATTTAAAACAATTACTAGAAATACAACATCAGCAACTAAAAGTCGAAGTTCACCAAAAACAAAGAACTTGCCCTTACCTGCAAGGCACTGTTGAGGAAGCAGCTGTTTTGTCCTGGCTCATTGCTGAGGCCTTTGCTGGGGGCTATGGAGGTTGAACTTCGAGGTGTAAACATCCCTTGGACACTACCACGGCCTCCTGAAAAATAATTTCTCTTCCAAGACATTATTCAGATTTAGCCTGAAAACACAGAGAAGGTTTTGTACCTTCTGGGGGAGAAAACTTCTGTCTGCTAAAGTACTGAATAGAAAGAGAATCCAGAATTTAACTAATATATGTTGATTTTGAGTTTACAACCTTCCAAACATCATGTACGTAGCTCAAGGAATGCAAGTATCCTCTTAGATCCACATGATAAGTCTCCCACTTGCTCCAAACAATGCCCAAAATCAGACATGGCACAGGACTAATACAAACAGAAATCCTTGAGTATTGCTTCCTTCTATTCTTCTTGAGCTGTCTCCATAAAATCCAGGTAAAATGTCTGTAATCCTCAACTCCAAAACAAAGCAGTATCAGAATAGGCTGTGTTCCTTAGGCTTGTTAATAACGCTTCTTGTGGATGGAAGATTTTTCCAACTGGAAGGAGAAGCAGACAGATAAGCAAGAATCCAATGCACCCTATTCACTTTTGTTGCCTTGTCCCATCATCCTCTGAAGTAAAAACTGAAGTCCTAAGCAAACTGACATCGATTCCACAAAGCTAAGAAGGTTCTTTGAATAATACAGGATTTTTGTTGTTGCTGTTGTTTATGAACATTCCCTAAACATCTTCTATCATTCCATCCAGAACTTCAGAAAGTTTCTTCTCCTCTCTTCCTCTGTGACTAGAATAGCCAGCTGTACCAGAGAGCTTTCACAGAAAGAAAGAAAAAAATAAATAAAAAGCTTGCGTCACTTAATGACTCTACTGGCTTTGTACTGTTCTGCCAAGATCAACGTTGCCTCACCTCTCACTATAAACTTGAAACCCTGGCAAACAATGCCAAGGGGAAAAAAAAACCAAAAAACAACAACAACAAAAAGGAGAAACCAAAGAGGGAAAAAAAAGGGGGGGGTGGGGGTATGAGCAGCTTTAGTTTCATGGGAAGCTTCTCTGAAATTTTCTAGGAGAAAGTTGGTCTTGACAAAAATAAAAACCAAATACAAACTTACCAAAATCAGGCTAACAGAAAATTTACCAAATGCACACCAAACTAGGAATTGAAACAGTTTCTTTTGGAGGTTGAAAGTGAAGAAAATCTTTAAGAGGTGTCTGACACCATGGCTATCAAAGACTATGTAAAGGTGGGAGGACTACGTTATAAATCTGGATTCTGAGTAAAATTGTCCTATCCCAGAGAAATACTTATGGTAAGTAAACCATATGTCCTTAACACCACCAACCCAAGAGAACTAAACCTTCTCTTTCCCTGTTTGTTTGTATGTTATATTTTTGCCAGAAGAATCAGAGATAATTTGGGCTACAAATCACTTCATCCTCAGATTATATCCGAGGCACTCACAGAGGCCATCCATTGACCAACATTAGTTCTCAAGTAATTAAAATGCCAGTGAGGCAACAAGGAGAAATACCAAAGCAAGCACCTTCCCTGGAAGGATATGCTTCTAATCTCCAACTTCAAATTTTCCTATAAGGCTGCCATGGCCACAAAAGAAAAAAATTAAGAATGCTGAATGTTAAATTTGGTTTCTAATAAATCCCCAAGTTTCTCCCTTCCTCCCACCATCATATGGGCCACCTAAAAAAAAAAAAACACAAAAAAAAACAAAGGTGCTTTAATATCTTAATCATTCTCTGGGAGATTACATAGCATTTCCACAGTGTGTCCAGTGGAAAAATTGAAGCACAGGAACATTAAATGGCTACACAAGACTGTTCTTTCTCTTCTCTAAATTCCCCAACTATTTATAATCTACATGTCATAATTAAAGTATTTGATTATATGTTGTAGTCATATTATTCTCTATGTTTTATTACTAATTTTTATATGGTGTCAGTCATAAATCCTAAATATGACTGTGTGAAATGAAATACTGTGTCAACCATGTGCTAAACACTATACTTGCATTCTTTATTCAATCTTCACAACAGCCCTATCATGTAGGTATTCATAGTTCCATTTTACAGAAAAGTAAAGTGAGCCTTAAAAACACAACTTGCCCAAACCAAAGCTGTAAGTGGCAGAGCCAGAATTGTTTGAATATAATGTGATTTAATTATGTATTACACTATTCCAAAAGCTCCTATCGTAGTGCTAGTCATAAGAAGGTACTCATTAAATACTGCCTGGTGATTAGCACAGCACCAGAAAGGATTTCATGTCTCCCAGACTACAAGACCCTCAACTCTACACACACCCTCATACACACCCCACTCAAAGCCACTAAGCAACTTCCAACAAGCTGTGCAGCATTCCTTCAGTTCAACTGCTGCAAAGGAATGACAAGTACCAAGCTTCCACTTTGCTCTAAAGGACTTGGCTGGCAGGTGGGGTTTCTAGTGTCCACATTATTAGGAGCTTAATGAAACTCAGCCCGACCTATGATACACACCCCTAAGTTCAGGGAGCAAAGGTGGGAAAGGCAGAAGCAGAAAAAAAGGATTCTCAGGCTCTGAATGATAGTACTAGGTAGGGTAAGTCAATAAGCCCTCATTCTTGCTCTAGGTATGTCAGAAACCAGAGGTGAGCACCATAAAGAACACTACCAAGCAAGGCAGTAACAAATAATCCAAAGAAATACTGATGACAAAATATTTCACTTAGGGGGAAAGCCGGGACGGCTCAGCGGGTTGAGCGCTCGCTTTGAGGCCACGAGGACCGGGGATCGAATCCCGGCTCCGGCCCAGGCAGGACCCACATGCTGAACTGGGGAGTTCCCACAGTTCGGTTCTCTAACTGTCTCTGTCTCTGTCTCTCTCTCTATCTGTCAAAAGTAAAATAGAAATAAATATGCACTGA
>PVKE010029618.1:0-20126 GCA_004027555.1 Craseonycteris thonglongyai | reverse complement strand
TCTCTCTCTCTCTCTCTCTCTCTCTCTCTCTCTCTGTCAAAAATAAATAAATAAATTAAAAATAATAATAATAATAATAATCTCTTATGATTGTTTGTATTTCTGCAGCATCAGTTGTAATCTCTCCCCTATCGTCCCGTATCCTGGAAATATGAGATTTTTCTCTTTGTCCTTTGGTGAGCCTAGTCAGTGGTTTGTCAATTTTTTTGATTTTTTCAAAGAACCAGCTCTTTGTGGCGTTAATTTTATCTATTGTTTTTCTATTCTGAATTTCATTAAGTTCTGCTTTGATTTTTATTAATTCTTTTCTTCTGCGGGCTTTGGGGGACCTCTGTTCTTTTTCTAGCTCTATAAGATGAGATGTGAGGGTGTTTACTTGTAGTTTTTCTTGTTTCTTGAGCTAGGCCTGTAATGATATAAATTTCCCTCTTAATACTGCTTTTGCTGTGTCCCAGAAATTTTGGTAAGTCGTGTTTTCATTGTCATTCATTTCTACACATTTTTTAATCTCTTGTTTTATTTCCTCTTTGACCCTGTCACTTTTTAATAGCATGTTGTTCAATCTCCACGTATATGTGGTTCTCTCTGCACTTGACCTTTTGCAATTGATCTGAAGTTTCAATGCTATGTGTCTGAGAATATACTTGGTATGATGTGGATGTCTTTAAATTTGGTGAGCTTGGATTTAAGTCCCAGGATATGGTCTATCCTTGAAAATGTTCCATGTGCAGTAGAGTAAAATGTATAGCCCTTTGTTGTAGGATGGAATGACCTGTAAATGTCAATTACATCAATTTCCTGCAGTGTATCATTTAAAGCTGCAATTTCCTTATTTATTTTCTGCTTGGATGATCTATCCAATGTTGTCAGGGGGGTGTTTAGATCCCCTACTATAATTGTATTTTTGTCAAATTCTCCTTTTAGATCTGTTAGTAGTTGCTTTATAAATTTTGGTGCTTCCTGATTGGGAGCATATATATATTGATGAGTGTGATGTTTTCTTGTTGTATTATTGTACCTTTTATCAAGATGTAATGACCATCTTTATGTCTTATTATTTTTTTTATCCTGATGTCTTTTTCATCAGAAATCAGTATGGCCACTCCAGCTTTTCTCTGACTGCCATTTGCCTGGAGTATTGTTTTCCATCCTTTTACTCTGAGTCTATGTTTGTCCCTGTGGCTGAGGTGTGTCTCTTGTAGGCAGCATATAGTTGGATTTTGTTTTTTAATCCAGTCTGCTACCCTGTGCTTCTTTATTAGTGAATTCAGTCCATTTACATTCAGGGTGATGATTGATATATGAGGATATCCTGTATCCATTTCTTCTTTCCTTTTTATTTTTTTGTTGTCCCAACTTTTCTCCATTTATTTTGATTTCTTGATTCAGGTCAGATAGCCTCCTTTAGTATTTCTTGGAGTGCCGGTTTTGAGCTGGAGAATTCCCTCAGCTTCTGTATATCTGAAAAGGCCTTAATTCCTCCTTCATATCTAATGGTTAATTTTGTTGGATAGTTAATTCTTGGCTGGAAATTTCTCTCTTTTCGTATTTTGAAGATTGGGCTTCATTCCCTTCTTGCTTGCA
Source organism: Craseonycteris thonglongyai (assembly GCA_004027555.1). Lineage (NCBI taxonomy): Eukaryota > Metazoa > Chordata > Mammalia > Chiroptera > Craseonycteridae > Craseonycteris > Craseonycteris thonglongyai. The sequence goes on along the minus strand of PVKE010029618.1, from coordinate 18,542 downwards.
GAGTTTCTGCTGATAAGTCTGGTGACAGCCTGATAGTTTTTCCTTTGAAAGTTATATTTTGCTTTTCCCTGGCAGCCTTGAGGATTTTTTCTTTGTCATTGGTTTTTGTCATCTTCAGAACAATGTGCCTTGGAGAAGATCTGCTAGGGTCTAGGTAGCCAGGGCTTCTGATTTCCTCTTGGATTTGGGGCTGTACTTCTTTCCACCGGTTAGGAAAATTTTCATTCACTATTTGTTTTAGTAGACTCTGAGAAGATTTCATCTCGCTTTCTTCTGGTACCCCTATTATTCTAATATTGTTCTTTCTGATGGAGTCAGAGAGTTCTTGTAGTGCTCTTTCATTTCTCTTGATTCTCCTTTCCCTTTCTTCTTTCCTCTGTGACATTTCCATATTTGTATCTTCGATTTCACTCATCCTTTCCTCTAGCTGGTCAGCCCTGTTTCCTATGCTGATCAGTTCTTTTTTCAGCTCTCCCATGATGCCTTTCATTTCAAGGAGTTCCTTTTGGTCCTGCTCTAGCTTCTCAATTTTATTGGTAAAGTACTCATTTGGCTCAGAAAATTCCTTGTTGAGGTCATTTAGCTGTGTCTGGGTACTTTGCCAGCATTGAGTGAGCTCTCTGAATGTCTTGATTATTGCAGCCCTGAATTCTGTTTCACTTTGATTTGATTCCAAGTGTGCAAGGTCCTTTACTAAAGAATGCCCCTAATCTTCTGGAGGGGCTTTGGATTCTGAGGTGTGCATTGTGTCTGATGTGGTTCTTTTTGCTTTAGGCATGAGTATGTTTTTCCTCTGGGGGGTTGCCTATCAGATGGGCTTCTCTTTATTTTTTCTTTTGGGCTCAATTGTGGGAGAAGGAGATTTTGGGAGAGGGTTGAGGGAAGCAGACAACTTCTGTGTCCTGGGGCACTTCAAGTTGCTGTCTTAGCTGTGAGATAGCAGGGTAGTAAAGGTGTGGCCAGGGGTGGGGGCATGTGAGTAGGAGCTAGGGTGGGCCTGAGACACAATAGTAGATTCCTCTTTCAGCAGGGGGGCTAGTGGTTCAGTGCGGGCGGGGCGCAGGAGATCCGTCTTTCTCTCCTCCGCTTGGCTGCCCCTCCTTCAATTGTGTCTGTGAGCCGCACCCGCAGGGCTGCACTTGGATGGGCTGGCGCTTGGCAGAGGCCCCGGTTGGCGGCACAGTCCTGCGCATGAGCAATGACACCGTGGCATCCCGGTGGGCAGCCCAGTTGCATGCGCAGGCAGCAGCGCCCTAGTGGCCTGGTCGGCAGGGCCCCGAAAGCCCTGTGCGCCCTGGCCGTAGCTCAGGCAGCAGTGGCTCTATGCTCCCGGCTCTGTTGAGACTGCCAGATTCACTCAAGCACGACTAATGCAGCTATGCCCATTCAAGCCCCAGCCCTCACTCCAAGAGCCCTGTCCTCAGAAGGCGCTCCCTCACAGTCAATCTCCTCCGTAAATCAGGGGTGCTGAGCTGTTGTGGGCTGGTGCCCTGCTCTCACCCCGCCTGCCGGGAAGTGCAGCCGCCCTCCTCCACAGTCCCTGTTCCACTTTAGGCTCTGTGATCTGATTAGGGCACTGTGTGCTGTCCCTTGAGTTCGGATGTTAAATTGTCCACAGTCTTGTGGGGCTTCCACGCTCCCTAGGTCTCGGCTTCCAGCCACCCTCGATCCAGCTCCACTTTGACCATAGTCCCCCAATCCCCCTTTGTTTTTGCCAGCCCCGGACTGCACTTTGAGTCCCTGTCCCCGAACTGCTGCTTCCCCTTCCCTCTCCCGCTCTCCCTTTTTTCTCTAACCTTTGGGTGTGGTTCCGTGTTGTGTGGTTTTCTTAGTTGAGGTTTCTTCTCAGGGTTTCCCCTGTGGATTCCCCTCTGTTCACAAGTCCCTTCCCAGGCAGTTATCAGCATTCTCCTCTCATGCCGCCATCTTTTTTTCCCCTAATTTTTTCTGCCCAATTTTTAATGGGATCATTTATTTCTTGTTGAGTTGTATGAGTTCTTTATATATTTTAGATCCTTATCAGAGGAATTGTTTGAAAATATTTTCGCCCATTTGGTTGGTTTCCTTTTTACTTTGTTGATGGTGTCCTTTGCTGTGTAGAAGCTTTTTAGTTTGATATAAACCCATTCATTTATTTTTGCGTTTACTTCCCTTGTCTTTGGGGTCAAGGTCATAAAGTGCTCTCTGAGCCCAAGGTATATAAGTTTAGTACTGATGCTTCCTTCTATGCACTTTATTGTTTCGGGTCTTATGTGGAGGTCTTTAATCCTCTTTGAGTTAATTTTGGTATATGATGACAGTTCACAGTCCAGATTCATTCTTTTGCATGTGGTTTTCCAATTTTTCCAGCACTGTTTACTAAAGATGCTTTCTTTTCTCCATTGTAAATTTTTTGCTCCTTTGTCAAAAATTATCTGTCCATATATTTGTGGGTTTACTTCTGGGTTTTCAATTCTGTTCTATTGGTCTATATTCTGTTTTTCTGCCAATACCAAGCTGTTTTGATTATTTACACTTTGTAGTGTAGACTGAAGTTGGGGAGCATGATGCTTCCAGCCTTATTCTTTTTTTTGAGGATTGCTTTGGTGATAGGTTATGTATTTCTAAGAATTTGTCCATTTCTTCTAGGTTATCAAATTTGGTGGTGTACAGCTTTTCATAGTATTGTTGTATAATCTGTTGTATTTCTGTAATGTCTCTTGTAACTTCTCTTTCATTTCCAATTTTATTTACTTGAGTCTTTTTTCTTTTTTCCTTAGTGGGTCTAGCCAGAGGTTTGTCTATTTTATTAATCATTTCAAAGAACAAGATTTTTGTTTTATTATTGTTTCTATTGTCTTTTGCTTTCTATTTATTTCCATTTTAATTCTTTATTATTATTATTTATTTATTTATTTTTGACAGAGAGAGAGAGAGAGAGAGAGAGAGAGATACAGAGACAGAGAGAAAACTGAACTGGGGGAGCTCCCAGTTCAGCACATGGTTCCGCACGGGCCAGGGCCGGGATTTGATCCCCAGTCCCCGGCGATGCAAAGTGAGCACTTGACCCACTGAGCCATTCAGACTTCCCCCATTTTAATTCTTAAAGATTTGTTTTTATTGTTTTTGACAGAGAAAGAGACAGAGAGAGGAGGGAGGGCCCAGAGCAGTCCCCATAGTTGCACGTCATTAGTTTTAGATATAGTTTCACTCCACAGGTGGACATGGGGCTGCGTAGGGCAGAAATTGGGCTGAAGGTCTTCCACATGGGAAGCACACCCACAGTTCAGCATATGGGTCTGCACAGGCCAGGGCCAGGATACGATACTCAGACCCCAGGGCTGCAAGACAAGCACTCAACCTGCTGAGCCATCCTGGCATCCCCTCTATTATAATTCTTATTATTTCTTTTCTTCTACTGACTTTGGGCTTTGGTTGTTGTTGTTGTTTTTTCTGGTTCTTTAAAGTGTAATGTTAGATTATTTGAGATTTTTCTTGTTTCATGAGGTAAGCCTGTGGTACTATAAACTTCCCTCTGAGTACTGCTTTCGTTGCATCCCTGAAATTTTGGTATACTGTATCTTATTTTTATTTTCATTTGTCTCTATGTATCTCTTGATCTCTTTTATTTCTTTTTTAACCTAATAATTGTTAAGTAGCATGTTTAATATCCACATTATTTGTGGGTTTTTTTTAGCTTTCGTCCTATAGTTAATTTCTAGTTTTATACCATTGTTGTTGGAAATTATTTTTGGTGTGATTTCAATCTTTAAATTTGTTGAGACAAGTTTTGTGCCCCAATACAAGAGAGGACCCCCAAAACTGGAATTATCTTATGGAGGGCAGGCCCCTTGTAGTACAGGCTTCCTCTACTAGGTGAGTGTTGGCAGTTGTGAGAGGCTCCGTTTGGCTTCAGTGAATTTTTCTGGAGACTCAATGCATTTGCCCATTTCATAATGGGCAATTTACAGGAACAGCATGCAACATGGCAATGCATCTGTCCACACCGTGCTGAGTGTTTAGGAGTTTTTGACCAAAAAACAGCATGATCCCTGTGCTCCATCCTTCCTATTCACTCAATCTCACCCCAAGTGACATTTTTTGTTGCTGTGGATGAAAAATGTCCACAAAGGGAAACGTTTTGCCGATGTGGAAAAGGCGAAACAAATAACATCAGAAGCACTACAAGGTATCAAAATTGACATGTTCAAAAACTGTTTGAGCAGTGAAAAAAGTGTCCAATAGGTGTATTGCATCAGATGGAGAGTACTTTGGAGGTGACTGAAGTTGAAGTATGTAAGAATAAATACACAAGTTTTTATAAATAAATTCTGGGGTTTTTTGGGTCCCCCTTCGTATACTAGCTTTTCTCTGGATGTCATTTGTCTTTAATTTATAATTTATAAATCATTTGGTTTTGTTTTCTTTTTGAGATAGGACTTATAAAGAACACTGTTTTTAATTTTAACAACTGGAGATTTCTTTTTACCTTTTGACTTTTGGTTTCTATTTTTGGCTTTGTGATGGAGGCTGTAAGAGAATATATTCTATGAAACCAATATCTGGGGACTCTATGTAAGTTTTTTTTTAGGCAAGAAAATGGCCAGCCAATATTTTTAATTGTTTTCTGGACTTAAAGGAAGAATGTGTATTCTCTATTTACATGGTGGAAATACGTATATTTTATATGTCTATATTTTAAAATCAAATTTATGCATTATTTAAACAAAATTTTTGCCATATATTTTTATTAACCACTTTATCAAATTTTAGGATGTGTGTATTAAAAGTATACAATTAAAATATTGATATAATTAACTTCCTTAAAATTTTTATGAGCCTTTGCCTTATGGAAACTATTGTTACATTCTTTTGTTTGATGTTTCATAACTGTTATTAAGTTCTATAAACTTTTCCTTTATTATTGTAATATATTCCCCTTTTGTGATTTATGCTCGTGTTTGGCTTAATTACTGCTTTACTTGTAATTAGTAGTGCTACCCTTATTCTCTAATATTTGCCTTTATATAATGTATCTTTGCCCAATTTTATTTTTGTGTTTTTTTACTTTTCCTAAAATGTGGGTCTTTAAAAACTCCCCTTTTAACAATTTTGCTTTGTATATGACACACAAATAGACAATTATAAATACACACCCAACTTCCAATAGCCAGCCCATAGATACTATGTATTTAGGTGACCATGTACGCACCCCACACCCAGTTTTCTTACAACACATCCATAGGCCAGCAAAGTGACTCTGGGTTCCTCTGTCAGAGACACAATAACTATTACAGAAATTGGAACACAGAATTGAGGTTCTGCTTTTAGTCATTACTTTTATAGTACAAATGAACAAATCTCACCTTGTATTTAGAAGAAGAAAGAGTTCAGAGTCCTGAAGCCTTAAGGATGATACAAAAGGGAGTAAGTGCAGGAACAAAGTGTACAGAATAAAGCTGGCTCTGGCTCCGTGAGCCAACTTCACTGACTTCACCAGTTTTCTTCAGGTTGATTCAGGGCACAGAGCAGGGGACCAGGTATATTCTGTCTATGACATGGGCAGTGGGAAGCAACAAGTCTGAGCTCTAAGCTGAGTTCCCCTCACATGGAGTTATCTGTGTCCAGCAAGAACATGAATAAAGAACAGTTAGTGTATGAGCTTCTAATGAGGAGCTGTGGGGAATCAACCCAAAGGATGCCCAAACTTAGAAACTATTGCTGCTCTGATCCTCATGAAAGTCCCAGCCTCCAGGGATAAAGAGATAATTATTTCCTCCCACTTAACAAAGCCAGACCCATGAGAACCACAGTGACTAACTCTCAATGTTCCCCTCTAGTGAGAGAAGGTTTCTCAATCCTCAGCTCTGGCTGAGACTTTCTCATCATCCAGGGTCAAGCAAGGAGCCAGTGGAGATGGGTTCATGAGAGCATGGGACAGCAGGAGAGGCATCAGGTAAGAAGAGCTGAGCAAGTGGCGGAGGGAATGGCTAGCTCCAACAAAAGTCACATGGACACACACACAGACAGATTTTTATTTGGAAAAACAACTACACCAAATCTCTCTGCAGCTAACCAAGTTTAAAGGGGACATCTCTTGGTTTGTCATATACAGGCCTTATTCCTGTCAGGATGTGGTGTCCATTGCAGAATAAAGCAAGCACATTTCTGAGATGGAAAATGAAAAGTAAGCAGTGAGAAAGGAGATAACTAAGGTTAGTGGTGCTAGGATCAGTCACTTCAGGCTCCTAAAAATTCTGTCCAGAAACACTAGAGCCCAGAGCCATAGACTCTTCTGTCAAACTTTCAAGAAGGGCCTCCTATTCTACCTAAAATCCAATTATTATTATTTTTTTGCAGTTGTTTCCTATGTTCATTGCTGTGGTCTGTGACCACACAGTAAAGGTGTTTTGGAGGAGGCCACATGCATGCCACAGGGAGCCCCACAGAGGAAAGCTGGCTTGGGCTGGGCTGGGGGCACTAAGCAGCCCAGTTTTAATGTCCAGGAATACCGATGCTCACTGCTGCAGATATGTCAAATGTCTCAGAAGTCACACACTAACATGAATCACAGAGACTAATGCATGAAATCAGACAGCAACATATTTAAGTTATATAAAATAATGTTATTGCCAAGGGGACTGGTAGGAGCACTATCTCCCTATTAGAAAGCTACCTGGGAAGTCAGATTAAAATTTAGAGGTGTGTGGTGAATATGCAATCAGACTAAAAGGAATTTAGTATGTGACCTATTCACTATGGAATCTCAACTTGTTGGGGTTCAAACCATGAAATGACAGAATTCTTTTTCTAGTAACTGATCTTCTATTGCTAGCTCTCATAAAAACGCCTGTCTAGAATTCATCATTTTAAGCCATAGTATATTATAAAAATCAGTCTTAGTGATTTAGTAGTCAAAAAACATTCTAAAACAGGGGTATCCAATCTTTTGGCTTCCTTGTGCCACACATAAAATACACTAACACAAATGATAGCTGATGAGCTTTAAAAAATTTGACACCCCCCAAAAAAAACACCCCAAAACCTCATGTTTTAAGAAAGTTTACGAATTTGTATTAGACCACATTCAAAGCTGTGTTGGGCTGCATGAGGTCCATGGGCTGTGGGTTAAACAAGCTTGATCTAAAACTTTCATCTCATCACTTCTTGGGCTTTTGGCTAAGATCAAATGTGTAAAAACTTCAGCCTCTCGCGTCCCACTCTCCACAATGTTTCTTAGCTTGGCTTATGGTCAGGGAAGGGCAAGTGAGGGTAGATGTGATTTAAGTCTCAAGCACATTTTCCTTTCACTCTTCTAGAATTTGCTCTTCCTGAATTGGAGCAAGAAAAAGAGAAAGGAAATCAGAATGTGTTGTTTTTCTTGACCACTTAAGGGATGCCCTTTCTCTGCTTGTGTTTGCTGCTTTTCTGGTTGTCGCTGACTATGGTAGGAATACAAAAGTTGGCTCCCTTATGGGGTCATACCTATGGGTTTCTCACAGAAGATTCCCCAGGGACTTTCAAATGGTCTCAGAGGTGGGAGATCCAGTTCTCACTCAACCTCTCTAACTCTTGAAAGCCTCATCCAAATGGAGTTTATGCTGCAATGTCTTATTGAGGGGACCTTCTTTCCTAGTAGGTATAGCTTTTGCCTTGAATATTGCCGAGAAATCCCAAGTCAGGTGCCTTCAACATCTTCCACCCAGCACATAGGAAACTCACACAACTTTGTGATGACAAACAGCAAACACACAGGTAGTTTCTCTGTCATTCCAGTTTCAGCTCTACCATCTCTCTTTATAGTAAACTCTCTATTAGCCAGAACTCAAGCAACCAGCATTCTCAAGCAATTGGAAATTTTATTTATTTATTTATTTATTTATTTTTTATTTTTATTTTTTCGCCAGTTACTTGAGATTTTGCCAGTTGCTTCAGTTCTGGTTAACAAAGAGCCTACTTACATTTATCTGGCATCTACCAATCCCCATGAGTGCATTAACTAAGAGTCTACTGTATTTTTATCTTCCCTACTAAGAGAAAACAAGGGCCAGTTAACAAGCCCATTAGCTAAGCAGATTTCTTCCAAGCCAGAAAACCAAATGATGGTCTCCCATCACGCAAGCACCTCAAGTTTTTGCAGTGATTTTCTTTGTGCTCTCCTCCCTCAGATTTGGGAACTAAGAGGCCCACTCCCTTCTCCCAAAGGGGTATGATGAGAGGGCCCAAATTTTCTTCAGATTATTGTGCTTTCACCTCTCCGCCCACTTACCATCATGACATGGGGGTTGGGGGCAGTGGTGATTATGTTCCTGGTAGGACTGTCCCAAGCAAACATTGACAGAATGTGGCTAACCCAAATGCTGGCAGCTCCTCAACACAGAGTTGGGGTTATTTAGAACAGATAGAACTGTTTTTGGCTTTATGCACAGTTCCCAGATAATAGGAATAAACCCACTGCCATCCCACTATACCTTTTTCATCTTTTATTACCTTTTCCATTATAGGAAAGAGCCTGCCATTAAGACCAGAATATTCACATCTGTTGTTCAGGGTACAATAAAAATGGCTGAACAAATATTTCTTTAGTTTTTCTTGATGCAACAACCCCTGCCCCCAACTTTAATACTCAAAATGCCAGGACACTTCACTATTGCCGTATGACATACATCCTACAACCAGTCTCTTAGTATTGCCTGCAACAGCCTCTGTCCCAGCCAGTCAGGCCGCTGTAACTGTCATTTTCCTCCCCTTCCTTCTTCTGTTTACCCCAGGCTTAGTTCTTACCAGAAATGCCATCTCTTCTCCTCTCCACTATCCAGCTACTGTGAATTCCTTCATGGCTATCACACCCGCAGCACTTTATCTGATTCTTCCCGCCTGTATTGATTTCTTTTTTTTTTTTAAGATTTATTTATTGTTTTTGACAGAGAGAGAGAGAGATACAGAGTCAGAGACACAGAGAAGGGGGAGGGCCCAGAACAGTCTCCATAGTTGCACATCATTGGTTTTTCCACAGTCTCATTCCACAGGTGGGCGGGGCTGCACAGGGCAGGAACTGGGCCGGGGTCTCGCCCCGGTGAGAACTGAATTGGGGGCACTCCCCAGTTCAGCATATGGGTCCGCACAGGCCGGGGCCGGGATTCGATCCTCGGTCCCCTCGGCTGCTAAGTGAGCGCCTAACCCACTGAGCCATCCTGGCTTCCCCTGTATTGATTTCTTAATGCTGGGATTATCACTTGGATATATCCCATAATTTTACTTTCTGTGTAACTCTTCTTCCTCTCTAAAAATAATACCAACTACCACATTTAACTAATCCTTTTTATTTTAAGAAATATTTTATTGTTTTCTGACAGAGAGAGATAGAGACAGAGAGAAGGAGGAGGATCCAGAGCAGTCTCCATAGTTGTACTTTATCAGTTTTAGAAATTATTTTATTCCACACAGGTGGGCGCGGGGCTATGAACTGGGCTGGGGGCCTCCCGCATGGGAAGCTCGCCCCAGTGAGAACTGAATTGGGGGCCACACCCTAGTTCAGCATATGGGTCTGCACAGGCCGTGGCCAGGATTTGATCCTTGGACTCAGGGGCTACAAGGCGAGGGCTCAACCCAATGAGCCATCCTGGCATCCCTTAATCTTATTTTGACAAGCACTGGGATAAAAAAAAAAGTCTTTTTACAGAATCCTGCAATAGCAATCTCATCAGCATACTTACCTCATCCATGCCAAGAGTTATAAACTACAGAAAGGACAATTTAATGTTATGCAGTCACCAGTTTGAGGACAAATCACTAGGCATATCCTTCAAAGCCTAAAACTGCATAATCCTGGGAGAATGTAAGAGACACCCAGAATGAATTTGAGTGAGCTGTGTAAAGTAGTATTTTATTCAGGTAAAAGAATGTATGGCTTTGAACAAATAGCTAAATGTCCTTGCCTCATTTTTTCCTTCTGCTTAATGAAGCTTGTTATTTCTAAAATTTATAGATTTTAATAAAGATAAAATGAAAAAGAAGCAAGTAAAGCAGGAATGATACTTAGTTATATTTTCAATAAATAGTAGCTAATCAAAATATAAAGGTAATACCGAGGAGGAATTTAAAGAAAACAACATTTTAGCTGTTTTAGGACCATAAATGTTGTAGGCTGTCCATCTAATGTCATCACCTAATCTCTCTGAGTCTGTTTCTTTATTTCTGAGTCCTCTTCTCACTGTCCTCATCTATGAATGATACAATTCATCATTCATAGGAAAAAAATAACATATGTGAGAATACTTTGTACAAATCACATATTCACTAAATGTTAGTGAATTAGGAATTAAGCTGGATGTAATCAAAGATGACTAAACATAAATTAAAATTATAGAAATTAATCTTGGGAAGCCGGGATGGCTCAGTGGGTTAAGCGCTCACTTTGCAGCTCCGGGGACCGAGGATCGAATCCCGGCCCCGGCACGTGTGGACCTACATGCTGAACTGGGGAATGCCCCCAGTTCAGTTCTCACCGGGGTGAAGACCCTGGCCCAGTTCCTGTCCTGTGCAGCCCCGCGCCCACCTGTCGAATGAAATAATGTGGAAAAACCAATGATGTGCAACTATGGAGACTGTTCTGGGCCCCTCCTCCTTCTCTCTGTCTCTGTCTCTGTCTTTCTCTCTCTGTCAAAAACAATAAAAATAAATTAAAAAAAGAAAGAAAGAAATTAACCAGCTATTTATTTCAGTAACACTAACTCCATAGAAATATCTAATGCAAGTTAGTTATTAAAGAATAATAAAAACAGTATTACAAAAAAATGTTTGCTCAAATGATGACATATTACCAGTCTCATCTAATTTTATATTTGAAGTAACATTAATTAAGAAACAAACTTTGGATCTGCTGTCATTAAAAAAATTACAAGTCCAATTTAGTTAACTTTTCCCTTTTATTCTTCACCACATTTTCTCCCCTACAGACATGGAGAGAAACAACCAGACTACAGTCACAGAATTTCTTCTTCTGGGACTCTCTGGGCAGTCAGAGCAGGAAGAGATTCTTTTTGGCCTGTTCTTGTGGATGTATCTGGTCATCATCATCGGGAATGTTCTCATCATTTTGGCCATCATCTGTGACAGTCACCTCCATACTCCAATGTACTTCTTCTTGGCCAACCTCTCTAGTGTCGACATCTGCTTTTCATCAGTCACAATCCCCAAAATGCTGGTGAATTACATATTGGGAAGCAAGTCTATCTCTTACGGGGAATGTATGACCCAGATCTACTTCTTCATCACTTTCATCAACATGGATGGATTCCTCCTGAGTGTGATGGCCTATGACCGTTACACTGCCATCTGCTGCCCACTCCACTACACCATGATCATGAGGCCCAAACTCTGTGTCCTTCTGGTGGCTGTATCTTGGGTCATTACAAACCTGCATGCTCTCCTTCATACTCTTCTCATGGTTCAACTCACATTTTGTTCCAACAATGCTGTGCATCACTTCTTCTGTGACCCTTACCCTATTCTAAAGTTGTCTTGTTCTGATACCTTTATCAATGACCTCATGGTATTCACTGTGGGTGGATTGATATTTCTGACCCCATTTTCATGTATAATTGTTTCATATGCTTATATCTTCTCTAATGTACTGCAGTTGCCAGCTGTCCATGGAATAAGGAAAGCCCTGTCCACGTGTGGATCTCATCTCACTGTGGTCTCCCTCTTCTATGGGGCAATCCTGGGTGTCTATATGCGCCCGTCATCCTCCTACTCAGTCCATGACACAGTGGCCACTATCATTTTCACAGTGGTGACTCCCCTCGTCAATCCCTTTATCTATAGCCTGAGAAATCGTGACATGAAGGGGGCTGTAAGAAAACTAACTCTGAGATTCCAGAATTAGAAAAATGTAGAGCTGAGAGGTCTCTTGGAAATCATAGATTTTGTTTGTTTGTTTTACAAACAGAGGCCCAGATGGGTGCAAAATTCACCATGACTATTTCTCAAATTAATGATAAGTGATCATGATCATATTTCTAAATATGAGGATGGCAGGTGCACATAGGTCCTAAAACCATTCATTTATTATCTATAAAAAGTGCTAATTTTAAAACATTCATTTTACAGCCAATAAAAACTGAGGACAAGACATATTTGGATATACTTTGGGGGATGAGTCCAGCAACTCCATAAGATAGGGACACCACATTGGTCTGGGAGTTTCAGAGGGCTTTAGAGCTGGATCTCCTGAGAGTCAACTGCCCTCTGTGGCCTCACATTATCTTCAGTATACTGAGTCACAAAAAGATCAACTTTCCCAGGCCAGTGCAACTATTAATTGTTGGTCATAGAATGTTTCTTCTGCTCTTATGGTGTTTATTCACTACTGAGTTAGGTAACATTTCCTCTGTCCTAGGCTCAAATCCCTTCCCCCACCTCTCACAGCTCAGAATCTCACCCTACACCACTCCTTGCCCCCACCAGCAATCTAAAATTTTGGTGCGTTGGTGCTCAGCATGGGTAGCAGGGATGAGTATCAGGAAGCTTCAGATAGTAGTTAGACTTCCTCTTAGAACTCTTTGTATCTCTTCAAGTTTAAATGGTCTAGGAGAAGCAGAGTTTCCCTTTAAAGTTGAAGTGTCCAGAGTTACTATAGCAACTTCAGGGCTAAAAAAATGAATTAATTATAGGATTTGGATTGGAACCCAGGACTTCTGATTCCAGGTCCAGAGTTTGTTCCACTTTCTGGGGTCAGACATCCAGCAGTCCAAACCTCTTGTATTCTACACCTGAGGGCTAAAAGCCCACAAGGCCAGTTCCCACCTCCTCTTTCCTCGTGTCCAGAGAGTACTCACCTAGTTCTCCAATGGTCAGTCTTCAACACTCCTCCCATCACTGACCTGGCCTCTTGATTCTCTTTTTTACTCTCTTCCACTCTCATAGCTATCCATGATAAATTCCTTTCGGATAAATTCCTTTCTGACTTGGTCCTAACACTGACAAGCTCTTACTTTGATCACAGCCTCGTGTTGGCTCTGACTGCCTCCTGCTTCTCCCTATACATATCTATCCTGAACACAGGATTCATTTAATCCTCCTAAAGCACTGATTGTGTCCTATCAGCCCTAATCCTTATAGAAAATATTGAAGAGGCCAGGATAAGACCAAATATTACCTTCAAATACAATGCCTAACATGACTTGGACTCAAGTTATACTTATAACTTTGTCATCAACTTACATATGTATCTGACCCATGACTTGTCTCTCCTGATTCTCATCCAATTTCCTTCATTCTCTGCTGAATGACTCCACTGATTTTTAAAGACTCTAATAATTGTGCATTTGCCTTAATTTCTTTACTGATCACATCCCACGGACAGGTATCGAGCACACAACATAATGCTTCTCAGACTAGTATGTGAAGCCCCAAATGTCTGATGGTGCCAGTGAGACTCTGACTATGTGTGATAAATTTGATGTATTCTTCTGAACTGTGAATTTCATTTTAGAAGTAGTATAGTGCAAATGTTTGAGATGTAATAGCATGAACTAATACTGGTATTTACAGTTATTCATTTTGGTCTCATCATATTCTTTCTTGCATCACCCATATTCACAACCATGTCTCATCCCATTATTACATTACACTCTCGTTTTGAGAAAGAACTATAGATGATGCATGGGCATATCCGCAGTGGTCAGAAGAGTTTTTGGTCATCCCAAATAATCATGTATTGAAAATTTATTGATGATGTGGTAGGCAAGTCTATTGGGAAACAGGAAAGTGAACATTCTGAAACACAAAAATATCAGAGCAGTAAAACTTGAAATGTAGGGAACTAGAGTACTGACAAGGTCGCTCCAGAATGTGGAAAGATTTCACTAAATTCTGGGACCCAAAGAGGCAGCAGAGTTGAATGGAAAGAGCCATGGTTTGGGGCATAGTTTTATTGCTCAGTCCCTCTCTCCTTTAACTCTTAGTTGAAAGTTGTGTGTGAGAAAGAGTATAATGATAGAGGGAAGTTGGTAAAAGAAAGAAAAGAAAGAAAGAAAGAAACCTTTCTTTTTGTAGAGATCACAGAGTCAAAGGAAATATTCTCTGTCAACATGGTCCCTACCAATTCGTCTCAGGGGAGAAGTCATCATTGACCATATAGAAAGTCCTGTCTGTTTCTTTGTTACCTTGTTAGTTTCAGTTTTACATTCCACATGTAAGTGAAGTCATATACAAAAAGTCCTGTCTGAAAGGGGAAAGAAATCTCTTAAAAGGTCAGCAGCATGGTGTGAGCAGAAAGAGAAGCTTCTCTCTTGCTTGGCCGAACAGTGGTGTGAGAGCATACATGCTGCTTAGTTCCACAGGAGCCTCAAATTCTTAATTCTCCTACTACTGGGGTCCATCTTCTACTAATCTCCACTGGCTCCTGCATTACTTCTCATAGGGAACTGTAGGGAAGCTAGGGAAAGGAGCTACCCCAGGGATTCAGGCAGAATCAGCCTTTGTTGTGGTTTCCTGCCTGTGAGGCCCTTAAAGGATGTGAACAGGTTATAAATTAAAGCCCAGCATCATGTGGGCCCTCTGGTGCTCTCTCTTCCCACAAGCACGTGCAATGACAGGCAGGCAGAGTCCTCCCTGGGAGCATCCAGGAAATCAGGATTGTGTCTGATGATTCGCCCTCCACAGGTCCCAAGTTAGCAGAGCACAGGCCTCTTCTCTACTGCTGGGACTCCCCAAGGTACCACCCACTTCTCCCCACAGGCAACTTTCATCTAGCACTAATTAGCCATTCGGGCCCAGCTCTTTGCAAGTCAATTAAAACAACTTGAGGAGAAAAGTCTCACTTAGTTCAGTAAAGGTTGAAGTAGAATCTAACCCTCTTTTCAGCACATTTCCCCAGACACCATCCTCTCCAGAGGGAGCAAGAACTTCTCCATGATATGGCCATTGGAAGTATTTTCAAGTTTCAGGAAATATCGCGCCCAAATTTGTGCTTCAAGTGTCTGCTCCCAGGCTATACCAGTCAGGGAGCCTTCCAGGAGAGCTCCTGAGCTGAGGAAGCCTTTCCAACCATTACCTGCATATCACAGCCTTAGAGAATGATACTGTTCTCTGTGTAATGCAGGCACTCCTCACTTAATGACCTAGTTACATATGTTCCTACAGCTAGGTCGTTAAGCAAGAAGCTTAAAGGCAGATGTCATGGGGCATGTCGTTGCACCTCTGGGTATGTATCTTTCAATAGATATCACAAGACACAACACTTATAATCAAAATATGTAGTCTTGCATGATTTCCAGGGCTTTGTGTAGAGCATCAGTTCCCAAGTGGTGGTACACATACTCCCAAGAGGACATTCAGGAGTACACAAAAAATAATCAGTAATGGCGAAAAGGTAAAGTAAAAAAATGCCAAACAATAGTTATGGAACAATAAATGTTAAGTTTGAATCACCGCTGATGGAGACACTTCAAAATTAGATCACATTAGCTAATGATGATAGGTGAGGGTGTGGCTATGAACTATTCCCTCAAACCACTCTTCACCAATCATTACCCACAGTTTCAGAATAATCCATTTGCAACCTTTCTAGACCTTCCCCAAACATGTAAATATATGTGTAGCCAGACTGTTTGATCGGTTTAGTTATTGACTGAATAAAAGTATGTTGTATTTAATCATGATTCTTTTCAAGTTTTTTAAATTTAATTTTTAACATAGTTTCAGCTATTGTCAGTGATCTCTCTTTTCTATTTTGTTTTAGTTATTGGGGTGACATTAATTGACATCAATTACATTGTTTCCAGGTGTATAATTCTACATTACATTATCTATACATCGCACTATGTGCTCACCACCCAGAATCAGCTCATTTTCCATCACCATATGTTTGATCCCCCTCCCTACTCCGCCCCACCCATCTCTCCCACCCACCTCCCTTCTTACCCTCAGGTAACCACTAAACTATTCTGTGTCCATGAATCTTTGTTTCTTTCTTCCTTTCAGTTTTATATTCCACCTATAAGTGAGGTCATATGTTTCTTGATTCTTTCATTCTGCCTTATTTCACTTAATATTTTCAAGGTCCGTCCATGTTGTCACAAATTGCTGTATTTCATCTTTTCTTATTGCTGAGTAGTATTTCATTGTATAAATGTACCACAACTTCTTTATCCAGTCATCTATCAGAAGACACTTCGGGTTGATTCTATGACTTGTCCACCATGAACAGTGCTGAAATGAACATTGGAGTATATATATCTTTGTGGATTAAGGTTTTCAGGTTTTTTGGGTAGGTACTCAGGAGAGGGATTGCTGGGTCATATGGCAATTCAATTCCTAGTTTTTTGAGGAATTTCCATACAGACTCCCACAGTGGTTGTACCAATTTACATTCCCACCAGCAGTGTATGAGGGTTCCTTTTTGTCCACAGCCTCTCCAGGACTTGTTATTCCTTGTCTTGTTGATTATAGCCATTCTAACAGGTGTGAGGTGGTATCTCATTGGGGTTTTAAATCATATCTCCCTAATTGCTAATGGTATTGAGCATTTTTTCATGTATCTTTTGACTGTATGTCTTCAGGAGAGAAGTGCCTGTTTAGGTCTTTTGCCCATTTTTTAATTGGATCATTTGGTTTTTTGTTGTTGAGTTGTATGAGTTCTTCATATATTTTAGATATTAGTCCCTTGTCAGAGGCATTGTTTGCAAACATTTTCTACTATTTGGTTGGTTTCCTTTTTACTTTGTTGACGGTGTCCTTTGCTGTGTAGAAGCTTTTAAGTTTCATATAGTCCCATTCATTTATTTTTGCTTTTACTTCCCTTGCCTTTAGAGTCAACTTCATAATGTGCTCTGTGAGCCCAAGGTCTATAAGTTTAGTGCCAATGTCTTCTTCTATGCACTTTATAGATACAACTTTATAAGATACAACTTGAGGAGAAAAGTCTCACTTAGTTCAGTAAAGGTTGAAGTAGAATCTAACCCTCTTTTCAGCACATTTCCCCAGACACCGTCCTCTCCAGAGGGAGCAAGAACTTCTCCATGATATGGCCATATAGTTTCAGATCTTATGTGGAGGTCCTTAATCCACTTTGAGTTAATTTTGGTATATGGTGACAGTTCACAGTCCAGATTCATTCTTTTGCATGTGGTTTTCCAATTTTCCCAGCACCATTTGCTGAAGAGGCTTTCTTTTCCCCATTGTATATTTTTTGCTCCTTTGTCAAAGATTATCTGTCCATATATTTGTGGATTTATTTCTGGGTTTTTGATTCTGTTTCATTGGTCTGTTTGTCTGTTTCTTTGCCAATACCAAACTGTTTTGATTATTGACGCTTTGTAGTATAGACTGAAGTCAGGGAGCATGATGCCTCCAGCCTTATTTTTTTCCTCAGAGGATTGCTTTGGCAATTCGGGGCCTTTTGTGGTTCCATATGAATCTGATAATTTTTAAAATCTATGTCTTGAAAGGACATCTGTGGGATTTTGATGGGAATTGCATTAAATTTGTATATTGCTTTGGGTAATATGTCCATTTTAACTATGTTGATTCTTCCAATCCATGAACACAGAATATCCTTCCATTTCTTTGTATCTTCAATTTCTTTTAATAGTGTCTTATAGTTTTCCGTGTATAAGTCCTTCACGTTCTTTGTTAAGTTTATTCCTAAGTATTTTATTTTTGTTTTGATGGCAAACAGTATCATTTTTCTCATTTCTTTTTCTGAAGCTCTGTTGTTGGTATATAAAAAAGCTGTAGATTTTTGTACATTGATTTTGTATCCTGCAACTTTACTGTATTCATTTATTATTTTTAACAGTTTTCTGGTGGAGTCTTTGGGGTTTTCTATATAAAGGGTCATATCATATGCAAAAAGTGACAGTTTAACTTCTTTGTTTCCAATTTGGGTGCCTTTTATTTATTTTTTCTGCCTAATGCCTCTGGCTAGAACTTTCAGCACTATGTTGAATAGCAGTGGTGACAGAGGACACCCCTGTCTCGTTCCTGCTTTTAGAAGAAAAGGTTTCAGTTTTTTCCCATTCAGTATGACATTTGCTGAGGGTTTGTCATATATGGCCTTTATTATGTTGAGGTATTTTCCTTCTATACCCATTTTATTAAGTGGTTTGATCATAAATGGATGTTGTATCTTGTCAAAAGCTTTTTTTGCATCAATTGATATAATCATATGGTTTTTATCTTTAATTTTGTTTATGTGGTGTATCACATTGATCGATTTGCATATGTTGAACCATCCTTGTGGCCCTGGGATGAATCCCACTTGATTGTGATGTATAATCTTTTAAATGCATTGTTGTATTCTATTTTCCAATATTTTGTTTAGGATTTTTGCATTGGTGTTCATCAGAGATATTGTTCTATAATTTTCTTTTTTTGTGTGTGGTGTCCTTGCCAGGCTTTGGTATTACAGTAATGTTGGCCTCATAGAATGAGTTGGGAAGTATTGCCTCTTCTTCAATTTTTTGGAACTGTTTGAGGAGGATAAGTGTTAGGTCCTCTTTGAATGCATGGTAAAACTCATTAGTGAGGCCATCTGGTCCTGAACTGTTGCTTTT
>PVKE010029617.1:0-20124 GCA_004027555.1 Craseonycteris thonglongyai | reverse complement strand
ACACACACACACACACACACACACACACACACACACACACACACACACACACTCACTCTCTTTCTCTTTCTGCCTTTCTTCCTTTTTCTCTCTTTCCCTTTTCATCCCCAACTCCCTCCCCCTCTTCCTTTCTGTCCAGCTCTTCAGAGGATGCAGGCAAATACAGCCTCTTTGCTCAAAGGGCTTTGCCTCTGATCAGGCCCGACCTGGGTTACAGAGTTCAGGGGTTACCATGACAACAAGCATCCCTGGCTCCCATCAGGAGACAAGGACCAATTGAAAGAGACTGTCATTTCCCTGGGACATACTGTATTTATTCTCAGCAGCGGGCCTGGTACCAGTACTATACTATGAGAAGATGGTGGGAGGGAGGGTGAGAAAGGAATGTGAACGTTTTATTTTTTTAGTGTATTCTCTGTGGGGGAGGATCACAAACTATTCTCAGAGAGAGACATTTTCTTTCTAGTGCAGCCTGTGTAGGGGGCTGAGGGTGGGGCTCATGTGCATTTCTGATGAACACAGTTGGTTTCACAAGGAAGAGAAAAATGATGTATTTGCCTCAAAAGTAAATTTTTGGTAGGTCTAATGGGAGGAGCATGGGGTGGAGAATTATTGCTAATGAGTATCCTTTGTGACAAACACTTTATGCTATTTTGTCAAAATTCAAAGCAACTGCAATGAATTATTATTCCAATCTTACAGAAAAGAAAACAGGCTCATAAAGTTATAGTGATTATTAAGCTAGGGCAAGATGCTGGTAGAGTAAATGGCCCTTGAACTTGAATTGAGGTTGTTTGACTCCAAGGTTTATTGTTTCAACACCATTCAATGCAGTTTCCCTGTCACACTCCCATTTTTTGGGTCTTTTTTCTCTTTCAGAATGGCCTCCTCCTCATGTTTTGCCTCCTCTGACCACTTGTATATCTCTGTTCCCTGACCTCTATCCCTGTTTTTCAAAGTAGACAGCTATCTACCTATAACAGAATCAACTGGGGGTTTGTTAAAATTGCACATTTCTGGGTAAAATTGCACACCCCGGGCCTGCAGAATCAGTAATTTCAGGAATTAGAATCAAGAAAGGAGCATTTTAAAAACCACCTTCCCTAGATAATTTTGGTACAGACAACAGTAGGACAATAGTTCTTTAGAGCAATAGATTCAATAGCACACAAGACAACACTTGCTTATTTGTTTCTCAATTATATTCTGGGTCAATGTGATTCTCTAAAAGTGGAGCATTCTCTTAATGGACTCTCTGACACTCAGATCAGTGTTAGGCAAAAAAAAAAAAAAAAAAAAAAAAAAAAAAAAAAAAAAAAAAAAAAAAAAAAAAAAAAAAAAAAAAAAAAAAAAAAAAAAAAGTTCATAAAAGGTCTCCTGAACCAGCTTGAAGATATAATCATATTACATGGTCCCAGTGTGGAGGTAGAAAACCAAGAGACCCTCAATCCCTGGAGGTGAGAACTCTCCCCATAAAACCTTATGATAGATACCTCATCCTGAGTCATGGCCTTAACCTCCCTCCTTTCTTTAGACAGATGCCAATATGGACAAGTGGTTCTCAGTAGCTATTCTTTAGCATAGGGTTGTGTGAAGGGGGGAAAACAAAGTAGGAATGCCATTTTGACCAAAATTCTGATGAGCAATCTTGAGCATGTGTCCACATGAAATAAAAAGCACATATATGAAAGTTACATGAAATGAGTAGGAAGAGGAAAGAGATGATTGGTACCTTTCATCATTCTTGTTTGTGTCTTACGTATTCTATACCCTTCCCAGTGATGCCTTTCTCAACCCATTAGGCATCCCAGGGGTAAAATGAGGAGTAGCAATAATTCTGTTTGGGAGGTAAACCCCAAAGCTAACCATTTTCTTTCCTTGCCAGAATCAGTTTGTACTTGGTCAGGCCTTAGGCAGAAACACGTAAGTGCCAGAAAGCTCATATAACAGACTTCTTTCCCAACCTATCAAGGCTATGACTGGTGACAAACCGAGCCACTTCTTCCATCTGTCCCTATCCCATTATGACCTGCGAACACATTCATTATCTCCTACCAAAATGACCACAACAGCTTTCTAAATAACCTCCCTGACTGTGATCCTCCTGTCTCTGATTAAAGTTGCAAACCACTGCCAGGATAATATTCAAAAGCTGGTCTGATGTCAATGGTCCCTCCAAGTCAATGGCCTTCAGTGGCCCCTACTGACATCAAACACACAGAGATGTTTGAAAATCTTCACAGTATGACCACAACCAATTGCTTACTTACTAATGCATTCTCTAGTTAAAGTAGACCTGTGATTGTTCCTGAAAACAAGCCCTATGTTTGTCCATTTCTGTGTTTACTCACTCCATCCTCTCCATCTGGAGCACCCTCTTCCCACTTCTAATCTATCACAATTCTTCAGAGCCTAAATTGGATGCTATCTCTGCTGTGAAACCTTGGCAAATCCTGCCATTCAAATCTTGACTCTCTTCCTCGTGTTTCTAACTCTCTTACAGCACTGGGCAGAATAATATTTAGGTGTATGTGTAATTCTGTTCATGAGCTGTACTTGATTATGCATGATTTAGGGGTGGGGATTACATCTCTGTCACTACTGCTGCCTAAGCATTGTGCACAGCACTTTGTGGAAAGGAGGATTCAGAAAAGAACATGTGAACCTCAATGCAAAGCACAGGGAGTGGGTCTCAGATCTTCCTGGGTGCCCATCACCCATTAAGCTGCAGGATGATGCTGCACTGTGCTCCTATCCCCTTGGCCCATACGTCTGGCATAGACACGACATGTGACGGAAGATAAACAAGACAGGAGTACAGAGACCAGAGAAGACTCCACACAACACAATCATGGTTAAAGACCACACTTTGACCAATGTCCTGATTGGGGCATAAGTTTTAGCAAATCCATTAAATTACTGGTAGATAGTTTGTGAAGGAGAATCATTAGCTGATATTTTAACATAGGCCAATTTGGTGTGGCTTCCTCCTTGTATTGGTAAAACATGGGACATGTCCCCTTACATAGGAAATTTGAACACACTGTCTCTAACTGAAGGGAATATTCATCAAACCAAGAAAAGAGAGTTTAGTTCAGACCATAAGATACATTTAGCTGGCAACAAAAGGGCCAATAGATCATAATTAGTGGATTTACCAATTGCCTTTCCCTAGTAACCAGCATTGGCTATGTTGGTCTTTATTCACAACCTCAGGGCTTAGAAACATAACTCATCCCCTTACCCCACCCCAAACATGCAGTAATAGCCAACAAACAACATCTGTTTCAAAGAAAAACCACCTGTCCAAATGGAAAAATCAAGCACCAAACCACCTTGCTTCATCAGAGTATTTGTTTCCAGAGCAGAAGAGACAAAAAAACAAAAGCAAAAACAAAAACAAAAACAAAACCAAAACCCAGAAAACACCCAAACATTCTGTGACTAACACAGCCTTTTAAGGCTCAGTAGGGACAGTGGCCTGGTTTCTGCCAAGTAGACTTGGCAGGTTGTAGGGGAACATTTGGGCCTTAGAAAACATTTGGGCTTCTGAGGCAGAGCTGGGTGATCTGCCTGGGAGGAAGCTGGAGATTGTTCTGGGCAGGTTAGAAGGAGCAAAGGCGCCACATACAGGTGTGGGGAGATCTGGCTTTATGGAGAACATGTGGTGGGGGAGGACTGCCAGGAAGTCCTTTCTTGATGCAGGCACAGGCATTAAGTCTGGGGGCACACCTGCCTGTGAGGGCTGCAAAAGCTCCACCTTTTAGAGGGCAGGAGAGGACTTTGTGACAATGCCTGTAGTGTACTGAAGCAGCTTTCTGTAGTGTGGACACTTCTGTTTATTTGAGTTTACTGTTTGTCAGTTACAGTTGCCATTCAATAATGTTGTAAATTTGTTTCATCTAGTGTAGATACTTCTAAAGAGTTTTCAGCTTTGTGAAAGGCTGAACAGCCTCTCAAAATCAGTTTCCTCTGCCAGATCATCTTTACACATATGTCATTTCCTTCTATGGGACCTTTACTCTTCTCACATTTCACCTCTATCATGCAGAATGGCTGCCTGGTATCAAATCATTGGATCGAAGATTGCTGGAGCAGGCACATAGGTCTGTTGCATTTGATTTGCGATGACTCTTTGGTATTCAACCACGCCCTAGGGAAATGGCATCATTTGGGGCATGTGAGGCAGGGGTGTGATGAAAACCTAGTAGGAGAGAACATGTGTGGTGGTGGGAAGGGGTGACTCATCTTTTCTGTAGCCATTTTGCAATGGTATGTTTCATGGAACCCCTACACTATTGGCAGCCACAATAATTCCTTTTAATGCAGAGGTGAGAAGTAGAATCCCACTGAAGCTCATGGTCCTCTTCGGAGGAGCATCACTCTTCTGTTTTTGAGTCAGAAAGCCCCATGGCTATCACCGAGCTTGCCACTGGAGAGAAAGGAGCACTGGGAGAAGCTGGGAGCTTGTTGGGCATCAGCTGAGTATTCTTGACTTGTACCTCAACCATCGGTGATCTATATGTGTGATATGTCCATACATTTCTCATTCCCTTGCTCTTACTCTTTCTTTCTCAAAATCAGTAAGTGCCTTGTTATGTCTTATAGAGATAAAAGCAATAGAACTAGTTTTTTCTTCATTATAGCTTGAATGATTTTAAATATTTTCCCCAGATTCTTTGAAAATGCAAAACCCATAAAAGCAGTGGTACAGCTTGAAGAAATGGTACTCAAAGAAGTGGTGTGTTAAAATGAGCATCCACTAGGTCTTCTGCCCTCAGAGTACTGAGTGGGTGCTCAAGTCTCCAGAAGTATGTTTCTTTTTTTATTATTTTTTTTATTTTTGAGTTCATGGTTATTGTTTGGTCCATGTGAGTAGGTACCAAGAACCTGGTGTGTGACCAGTGTCTCGCCCTTAATGGTGCCATCAGTCATACAATTCATCACAGCACTAGTCATACTGCCAGTTGTGTAAACCTGGTCAAGTAACTTAGTTCTGTGCCTCTGTTTCCTCATCTGTAAAATGGGGATAATGGTTCTTCCTAGGGATGTTATGAAGATTATATGAGATAATGCACATATCATGGCATATGACATATAGTAGGCACTTACTGTGTGGAAGCTTTTATTATAGTGGAAATTCATCTGAGTGCCACATGACCTGAGTTTTAGGTTCATGTAACTCAAACATCCAATATTTTCTGAGTTTTTCACCTTATTCCAAGCACCTGTGTGTAGGATGGGCTGGTAAAAGTACTCTACTGACTAGACAAATCATGTCATTTTACTGTGCCTCGTTTTCTTAACTTTATATCCAGGTATTCAGATCAGATGATGTTCTTGACTCAAAAAGTTTCAGTGACTTGTAATACTGCAGCATCTTTGATGTTCCTGGGCCTGCACAAATGCAATCCCTTCTTTGGGCTTTTCTAGGATAAAAGTCTCTTTCTTGCCAAGCGTTATGCTCTGGGTTCCCTTTGAACTTTGCCCAAACTTATACAAAGACTCTTTTATTATATATTATTTTAGGCAAAAGTGTATGACTGATAAATACCAGGCTATTTGGTTTTCCTTCATTGGGTCACATTCAATTATGTCTACACTCCTACAGATATCTTTCTAATTTTTAGACAATTACTTTAAATTCTTCAATGTATCTTTATTGCTCTTCAAGTAAGGACAAAAGTACATTACAAAATCTTTTCCTACCTCATTCTCCAATCTCAGTTTAATCTTTTCTCCTCCTTATTGCCTGTGCTCCAGGAGTGCTTAACTTCCTTTAGTTCAACTGTACCGTGGTTTCTTGCTTCAGAGTCTTTGCACATGCTGTTCCCTCTACTTAGAGTGTTCTTCTCTTCCCCTCCCCTCACTTCACCCAGCTAACTCCTATTAATTCATCAGATCTTAGCTTGAAAAAAAGCATCCCTGGAAAAATTTTCTGAGCCATGTCCTACCCATTCTGTACATGTACCTTGTTATCTCTGAGTGTATTTGAAATCTTTTCTATCTTTATTGTTCTGCAGTTTCAATTGAATCAGCTGCTGATTTTTATCTATTTACTCTGCTTGGGACTTATACTTTTTGATTCTAAGTATTTGTTTTCCATAAATTGTATAAAATTTCCTTCAAATATTGTCTTTATTCTATTCTCTATTGTTTCTATCTGAAACTCAT
The DNA here is from genome assembly GCA_004027555.1 of Craseonycteris thonglongyai. Taxonomy (NCBI): domain Eukaryota; kingdom Metazoa; phylum Chordata; class Mammalia; order Chiroptera; family Craseonycteridae; genus Craseonycteris; species Craseonycteris thonglongyai. Next base: position 13,950 of record PVKE010029617.1, on the reverse strand, counting down.
AGAAGATGTACCTGGGATTTATTTTCTATGTCTCTTAACCTCTTTGTTATATTTTCTGTCTTTAAAAAAAAAAAATTCTCTGTGTGATATTTTGGAGATTTTTTTCCAGTTTTTCCCCTAAAGTACTAATTTTCTCTTTAACTGTGTATAATTGCTGTTTAACTTTTTCATTGAGATTTTATATCAATGACTATATATTTTTTATTTCATTAAGTCCTAATTGGTACTTTTCTAAATATGTCCAGTCTTTTGTGAGAGTGTCTTTTTCTTTTAAAAATGTTTTTCGTTACTTTTATGTCTTCAGTTGTACTTCAGATTCTTGCTCAGGTAGATTGTCACATAATTTATAAATTAACCTGCTTAGGGAAGCCCCAGAATAAGCGTCAGAAAAGCTTATGCTATTTACTCTGGTTTTGATTTTCTTTTCCTTTTGTGGCCTAGGGCTTTCCTAACTTGCCTGTAAGAAGCTTTTTTTAAATTTTTTTTATTTTTAAATATATATTAATCCAGCATAGGAGTTTGGGGGTGTTTTATAGTGAGAATTTTGCTGCAAGTAGATATCCTCTAGGTCCCTTTTTATAGATTATTGTAGTACCTGCCATAAATGTCATAAACAATTAAGTACTAGTCATCTGTTTAATATTTGTCTTTCCTGTAAAAATGTAGTTCTATAGGGACAGGGACTATGTCTGTCTTGCTCAAAATTGTAGCCCTAGCTCCTAGCCCACTGCCTAGATCATTGTAGGGCTCAATATTATTGAAATTCAAGAATGAAGTAGAGGCAGAATTGCCTTGGATGTCATGTCAAAATGGGTTAGCAATCCCTCTTCATCCTGTTGTAACCTTTTAAAATACTCACCTTTCCCTTTCTTGCAGAAGCCTTTACACTAAACTACTTTCAGTCACCTGCTGTATATCCTTTACCATTTGAACTCACAATGGGATAGCTTCTCTTCACAGATGAGGAAACTGAAGGTAGCATAGATGATATGTCTTACCTTCTACAAGATAGTGAATAGTAAATCCCAGAATTAAATCTACACCTTCTGACTTCAAAGCTATAGGACTTCACCTTAGCTGTTTGAAATGACTTCCAGAGCTTCTTTATGTGAAAGCAAAGTCCACTTTGTTTCTCTACTGAACTACCTGTTTCTTGCTAAAGAAATCAGTTTCTAGAAAAGGATAATTGGTGCTATTCATTTTGGTGTTGTTTTGATTTCCACAGCCCAAGTCTCAGGACTCATGCTATTTGATTTTTTCATTTGGACAATGTGTTTACGTTTCTTTTGAGACAAACATTATAAACCACCTTCTGTTAAAGAATCCAGGTTGCTGAAGAACTCTGTTCGTGGCCTAGTTGGATGCAGGGGTGTCTGGCAAAGGATGGTATGTTACAGATCACACGATAGAAACACAAGGTTCATTGATGTTGAACACACTTGGAGGGGTAAGGCGAGGCATGGGGACAAACACATAGGCAGCGGCAGTCATAGCAAGCTGAGGTCCCCAGGTCAATTTCCAACCTCAGGGCTGAAGATCTTGAGTGGCTGGAGTCTTCCAGGCCCACTGGTGTCTAAGAAGAGCCCTCTGGATAGCTTGCTTTGTGGCATTGGAGCCATGTGGCAGACACAGCAGCTTCGTTCCTGAGATATAGGGTGGGGCGAGGGCATATGAAGGAAGCAAATCTTGGCTACTTACCTCAGGGCGGACCCCTTGGGCGTTGCAATGCCATAGCCTTTGGAATCCAAGTTACCTCCCACCTTCATGGTGTCACAGGGTTTCCGCTGCTCAATGTACTCATTCATGGTGGACTCCAGAAGATAGGCGTATTTGCCTTTGGATTTCCTCACCCGGATCATCCCCTCCTCTGTGGTCCGCACAAACACTGATGGTTCTGCTGACTTCATGTATGTCCACATCTTCTCAAACACGGCAATTTTCGACCTCTGGCAGGGGAAAGGAACAAAACCAGAATTGAGTACTGGAGGCACTTGGAAATGAGTTCGGCACACACGCTAATGAAGAGTTGAGTTTAGCTTGATGACACATTCATGAGTGAGATTAGTGCAGGAAGAAACAAATTATGAGTGATTGCAAAATAAGAGGCTCTAATTAGTACTAGTAGAGTCCAAAGTACAAATATCTTGCAAATAGGGAATGAACAGAATAGCTCAGAATCTTCTAATTACTGTTGAGTAATTATAGTCCTGTTAAATATGGGGAGAGTTAAGAAACTGGAGCTCTGTTTGGCTTTTAAAGTCACTTAAAGAAGAACCTATCTATTGTTCAGTAAGGTTATATTTACACAGCCCAGAAAAAGTGGAGGGCTGAGTATCAGTGGAATCTGATTTCATTATTGAAGGACAACACTGAAGGATTATGTGATCATGGGTGCTGAGTTTGAATCATCACATATTGTACTTGCTCTCAGAATATAAATTGTTGTCTGATAAAGCTAATAGCTTGGAGCCCAATTTGTTCCCTGTTTACATTTTAAAAGCCTCTAAATCCATCAAAACAGCTTTCCTCATTTTCTCCTGAACTCACTTTGGGCTTTCTTTCCTTTGGGACTTTGCCTAGGCTGTTTATTCCATTTGATATGCTGGTCTCTCCAGCCACGTTCAACTCATCATTTCACAGACCAGACAAGTACTATGTAGTCTGAGACCACCCCATTTCCAAGGATAGTGATTCTCAAATTCCAGTGGGTGCTTTAATTATGTACAGAGATGATAAACATGATCCACCTGTTGCTCTAAAACGAGAGATTCTGATCCAACAAATCTGGGGTGGAGCCTAGAATAAATCTCTTTCAGGAGTCCCTCTGGTGATTCTCACTTCTATGGCTTGTGTGACCCTTACTTTGAGAAAATAAGGACACATTGTCTGGGTACTCACTGATGGCCAAGCTTGATTTCTAGGATAGTGAGTCATCCCTACTTGTATGTGGGTCTCAAATGTGCAGACACAACCTGAGAGCAGGGGACATCTTTCCTTTTGTAGGTTCTTCATAGAGTCTAACTGCGCACATAGTAGGCCCTTCGTCAGGGTCCATGATCTAGAACCACACATCAACCGTTTTATTTAACACGCTCTTCCTAGAGGGCGTCCTTTCCCCAGTGGCTACATATATTTTAGGGATATTGGAGTCTGACTTTTGAAAGTGCTTTATAAATGGACAAGTGTTAAACACATATAAGAGACTGTTTTTTTTTGTTTTTTTTTGTTTTTAAAGACAGCTATTACTAGTGTCATGTAACTTACTTAAATTAGTGGTTAAGATATAGATTATATACATAATCTAATATATAGATGATATAAAGTTTAGTATAAAATTATTGTTATATACATAATAAATCATTTTTCTTTGCACACAAATATCAGATTTATTTCTTTGCTATAAACAGCAAGTATTAGCCAAACATTGATATATATATTAGGTTGCTGTTTGAGCCAACTTATCTATAGAGATATTTGCGCCCAGGACAATTCCAGGTCTCCAAGGGAAATTAATGGTAACAGTTACTGAGGATTTCCAGGAGGCATTTGGTACAGTGAGCATTAAGTTTTAATAGTATATGATTAGATGAACTAGCTGATTTGCTTTCCATGTGATTTACAGTCTGGAAAGGACACTGAACTTGGTCGTGAGAAATCCTGGGTCTGAGCCTTTAGTTCTGTTAACTTTCTCCATCTGTTCCACAGGAGTTTGGGTGGGTAATCCTTAAGTCCCTTACTAACTGGAAATATCTGATTCTTTATATGAAGATACATCATTCAAGTGACATTCGAGTGACATGTCAATGTAGGGAAGAAGTGAAAAAGCAAGAATGCAAGAAAGCAAGAAAAGGGAGGGAGTATTTTGAAGTTAGGGAAAGAAATACCCAGAACCAATCATAGCATATGCAATGTATTGAATATTCTCTCACAGGAAACAGGGAAATGTGTAAGTTCAGCTGTGAGCAGATATTCAGCGATCTTCCAGGTACAAAACCAACAAAACATGCAGCAGGGTAATTGCAAGATGCAATTTGACCTGACAGGATGGCCACAGCAGGGAACTGGGCTGCTGACAGGCATAGCTAAAGCGCCCTCTGGGCAATGGTGTGCAGAAAATTAATAGGTTCTCTCAGCCTCACCCCAGTGCCCCAAATGCTGAGGCTGTGCTCACAGCCGTTTGGAGCAGACTATCAGGTAAATTTCATCTCCAGGAATGGGAAGGCAGCATGAGTGTCACAGAAGATTAGAAGCATACTTGGGGTATTTGTTCTTGGACTTCTCCTATCATCATCAACTCCCATAGCCCTTCACATATCTTAAGTAAACTGTCGATGGAGTATTAAGTGACTGTGGGTTGGGGTTGCCAAGAAGCTCTGGGCTGCTATGGGGACCAGAAGCCAGATTTTTAAGAGACCGCGCAGTAGAAGAATTCTTGTCTCACTATTCTCTCCTTCTACCATATGGGGTGGTAGGTGATCTTGCCACTCCACCTGCCAAAGTCCAGAATCTTAAAGAAACAATACCAATGAAAACAACAGATTGAATAAGATCTAAAATTCTAGTGCTGAACTTATTCTCAAGGTCATAGTCACAGAGATTGAAGGGTTCATGGAACAGTGCACTTTTCACAAGTGAACAAACTGAGGCCCATGGTGTAGCAGTGAACGGTCCCATGTCATGTGGCTTGTTAGTGGCAGAGCCAGGAGCAAAACCCCAGTCTCCAGATTGCACATGTAGCTTCCACTGACCAGCTTCCACCCTCATTTTAGGCCTTATACCTTACTAGTGGTGGGTTGGTCCTGAGCCTCAGCATTTCTCTCCTGACAATTGTGATAACAGTACCCACTGCACAGTGTTGTCACGGACATGGTATGAGAACAGAAGTAAAATGAATAACCCTGGCACATGATAGGTGTTGTATAATTGATCCAATTACCATTCATTGTTTTTGGTTTTACGTTAGAGTAGAAGTGCCTAATATATGACTGACTCGGTACCAGGTTCCATTCCAACATATGCGGCAAATGCTGATATCAATTAAGGCATTCTTCCACACTGAGCCCAGATGTAAATTCCCTTATAATATGGAACTCTAGGCAACCACTACTGATCAATCAGTTAGCCCATGAAACTATAACCTATTTGTCACCAATGCAGTAGGTCTTGTTAGGGCACAGAGCTTGTAGAATACAAACTGCCTCAGTTCTAGATTCCTAACTTTTACTGTGGACCAGAGATAAAAATATGTCAACTGGCATAGTTATTATAAATCTTTTTTTTTTTAATTAATTAATTTATTTTTTATTGTTTTTGACAGAGAGAGAGAGAAAGAGAGAGATACAGAGACAGAGAGAGAACTGAACTGGGAGAATTCCCCAGTTCAGCATATGGGTCCACACGGGCCGGGACCGGGATTCGGTCCTTGGTCCCCAGAGCTGCAAAGTGAGCGCTTAACCCACTGAGCCATCCCGGCTTCCCTGGCATAGTTATTAACAGAGAACCCTGAAGATTTAAGTCCCAGGTATCCCTCTAATTAGCTTGGGTATGCCCATTTTCTTTTCTGGATCCCAGTTTCTCAAAATGTAGAAAGGGAAGTTTGAACTAGACTTTGTCCATGGGCCCATTTGGTAACCTTAGTAACTTTTCAAAAACATTTATCAGTTAATGACACCACCACATTAGGACCATGTGGTTCAGAGCATAATTGGGTTGGAAGGAGGAAACTCAGATTCTGTACCCATCCTTGACATTTGCATCATGAATTACCTGAATCTCAGTTTCTTATCCACAAAGTGGATACCATATTCCTGTTCTGCCTTAGGTCCCAGGTGAAACCTGGATGTGACAGTGCTTTGGGGACTATGATATGCTAATATAGTAGGGATGAGATTGTGGGTCTATGATGGGTGAGTGAATTGAATGGTTCCCCAACTGCATCAGCATGGCCTGGGACCTAGGGCTGGCTTTATGGACAAATACCAGGCATCACCTTCACACTTGGTTGCAGGCTAAAAATGTCAGGATAGTAATGAGAGCACAAGTGGTTTTTCTACTAACTGCTTGGGTAAGCTTAAGGAAGTCATGTCTCTCTCTAAAATGACAGTCTCTGACCAAGTAACTTCTAAGTTACCTTCTTGCTCCAGTAGGTTCAAAATGGTTGATTTCAGCCATGAAATCTGGATCAGCCATGGTTAAGACTTTGGTTTCCTTTCCTGGCTGACATACTGACACAGAGCGCATGATAAAGAAACAGCACATCATCTTGTTGGTTTGGGGTTTGCTCCAGGAAATTGCAGTGAGAACCCAGAGGGATCCCTACCCTTATGCCTAAGGCAGTGCCAAGGCTTGCTCTCTGTTTTCCTTCTGTTACTTATAAACTGGGTGATCTTGGGCAATTACTTTTACTCTCTGAAACTCATCTATAAAATGGGGACAACAAATACCTAAGTCACCTCTAAGAAGAGGAATGAATGAGATCGTTCATGCAGGGTGTGCTTAGCACAGGACTGGATTCAAAGTAGGTACTAAATTAATGGCAGCAATTGCTTATTATCTTAATTTGATCAAGATATAGTAGATCCATGTACTATTTGTTTAACTCCTAGTATAAACACATGCGAAGTCCAGGAAACTGAAGGATTTCCTGCTTTGGGGGAATTTATTTAAGTTGTTCTTTTTTCCTAGAAAGTAATTAGCCTACCCAGGTCTGACCTGGTTTCATGATGTCTAGAAATATTACATGTCTATCCTCTGTGGCTACAATCCCACTACCCAGTTGCCCTTGCTGCCGACAATCACATGCTCTTTAATGAGAAGGGAAGTTTTAATGCAGAAGTGGTTCCCTTTTGTGAAAGTGCTTTGGGCAAGGGATGTCCCTACCCTGAAGAACTCCTTAGTGGATCCGGCTTCCAGTGTCCCATATGCGATTTCCGTCTGCTTCGCTAGGTCCTCGGCACTCTCAATGGGTGATACCATCCTCTCCACGGTCAGGAACGCAGCCAGGTTGGCCGTGTATGAGGAAATGATGATCAAGGTGAAGAACCACCAGACACCACCAACGATACGTCCAGACAGGGACCTGAAGGCCAAAGGGAAGAGGTGTTGGAAGCACAGACGTCAGTGACAGAGGGCTGTGAGGAGGGGCTGAGGCCAGCCTGAGCCCCGTCAGCAGAGCTGTCAAGCCCTATTGCACCCTTCTCCTCGGTCAGCGAGATGTGCGGAAGGCTGTCCTCTGTGCTTTGTTCCTTACCTTGAATAAGGACTTGTGCGGCTGCTGTCCTTCGGGGGGTGATGGAGCCCCACAGGCACATATTCACACTCACTTTCACACATACCTACCTACATACATATGTAAAGACACCTGCCAGCAAAGACACAGATATGTCAACACTTGTCCCCAAATTGCAAGTACATATAAACATCCTGCTAAATGCAGTTACATATACACCAAATGTGTGTGCATACATATATGGAGGCAAATGCATTTACACGCACAATGCACACATTTGATCGTGTTTGGCGATGTTTTCAGGTGGCCTTCTCAGTTTGGCCAAGGCTGCCAGAAGGATGGAGCAGCAGAAGGGAAGGGCGAGCAAGCTGGAAATAAACGAGAACACCGGTACCGCAGCCACTTGGGGGAATGTCCTCCTTGAGTGCAGGCACAGCTCTCCCCACTATGACAGAGAAAGAGGATTGGGCTGAACTAAGAGACAAAGGGCATCTTGTCCTGAATCAAATGCTGAATATGACAACCATTCACAAAGTATTTATCCTTAATCTTCTTAGAGTCCTATTCTCTACTCTTATGCCCAAAACCATAAAGACAAGCATGACAAGTCAAAAATTCCACTATTAACTTTTGGATTTGGCCATGAGATTTCCAAGTCAAGGATTTCTGGAAGATATTACACATGATGCAGATGTCATATGGGGTGATTTTATGTGATGGACAGAGAAGGCATCAAATTATATTGAATCATACCAAGTTATTTACATTCCATTTCTCTTTCCATCCTGCTCAATTTATTAAGGAACTGTCTGTCATCTTGGAGCTACTATACTTTTAAACCCTTTCTAACATGTGCTGTGACAGCTTCTAGCTCAGAGACTTTCGTAGGTGACAGTGCTTAACTCGAAGCTAATACCTAACAACCAGGGAAATCACCAACACAACCCATGCGTTTTACAGATAAAGAAACTCAAGAGTCTCAAAGTACAATGACCCAGGAGCAATACTCAGGCCTGCAGGCTTGCTTGCCTATTCTACACTGTTTTCAAAACCCTGTTTGACCCTCTGTACTATTCCCATGTTCCTGCATGCTGTGCTTTGTTTCATTTGTTTCAGTTTCTTAGAGAGTTTCTTTTTTCTCTAGGCAGATTGTTCTCACTCTGAGAAATCCAATAGCAAACAATACTCATCATTGTTTGCTTGCTATATGGAAAATAATGTTCTGAGATGATTCACATAAAGAGGTAAATAAGAGGAGACTTATTCAAAGAAGTGAGAGCAGGAGAGTGGAGTAAAGCTCTGTCATATGAAGACGAGCTCAGGAAGAGGGGACATTTTACCAGAAGAAATGACTTAAAGTGTGTTCACCAATGTGAGATATGTACCATGTAACCTGATTTAGAAGCCTGTGGCAGAAGTTCCAGGAAACAAACACTAACTAAATACAAGGAAGATATTTTTGATGGACAGGGTAGTACAATGATGGCTATCCTGAGTGTGAGAATGAGTTCCCTCATTTCTGAAAATGTTCGAGTGGCAGCCCTTTTACAGAGATGTTGTCCTTGGTGCTTCATCTTGATCCTCCAGGGTACCAAGTACTGGGGAGATAAATCTAAGCAAGACAGAGGAGGAGTCAGGTGTCACGTGAGGCCAGAGACCAACTGCTTGCTCTCATTCCTGCCATCTCTGAGATTCCAATTTGCAACCATAGATAGGACAGGATGCATGGCTTCCACTGGGGGTCAAGCACAATGAGAGACACAGAGGCAAAATCACTGTGCTGACACCCCATGACGAGTAGGCAGTTGGACGTGAAAATCACGTTGGTCTTTGGCGATTTGTTCCAGTGTTCTTTCCACCTTCGCGGGTGGCAAATACAAGTGTCCAGGCCCTTGTGAGGCTGCTGTTCTCTCCCAATTCTGGAAGGCCACAATGGTGTCTGACCCAGACTTCTTGCCTTTCTTCCCAGGCCTCTGCCTAGGCAGTTCTCCACAAGGCTGACTGAGTGATCTTTTTAAACACATTGTGTCATGTTGCTTCTCTGCTAAAAACCCATCAAAGCTCTCCTCTTATACATGGAATACCATTCTGACTCTTTGGTGACTCTAAAGGCCCTGTGTGATTTGGCCCTGGCTTGCTCTCCGACGTCATCCCCTAGCACGTGCATGCTTTCTGGACTCCGGCACACAGGGCTTTGTCGGGTCCTTCGTACACCACAGGCTCTCCCCTTTCGCAGACTGCTCTTTCCCACGATCAATGCATCAACCCCGTTTGTCTGCCATACCTTGTCCTATTCATCAGTTTTTCAGCATTCAAATGTGAAGACTTTCAGAGCCCCATGCTGCTCATATTGCAGTTGGAATCTGGCATCTCTTTGTGTGATTGTTTGACTTTCTGTCGTTTCCCTTCTAGACCATAAGCCCCATGAGAGTAAAGGAACCTTACAGTTCTTTTGTGCAGTGTTGTATCTCCAGCATGGAGTACACAGTAGGCCTCAATAACGAGTGAATGCATGGAGGCTGCTGCTCTCACAACTTAACGGCTCTATTCACCGTGAATTCTAGGGACCAGGAATAGTTTTCAGGGTCCGGAGAATCCAAACCTGCTTTTGGCCCAGGGTGTCTGGAGTTATGGCCTTGAACCAAGTGTTCAGGATGGCTAACTCTTCCAATGTCACCAAACTGAGAGACCCAGCTGAGGTCTCCCAAGGTGCAGATTATCCAGTGAGGCTGAAAGGCCTCCCAGGGAAGTTTTAGGCTTAAAGCTCCTTCCCCTCTGTTCCCCTCTAATTAGCATGCATCTGCTGGGTGTTGAGAGCACATACCCTGCATGTTAATCCCCACATCCCCACCTACTTATTGAAGAGACTGAAGAAAGTGTCTGTTGCTTAACAGCCGGCAAGTATCATCTGTTGAATAACAGGAGGGCTGGGGGAAGAGGCTCTTCAAAATATGATAGGATTCCAATGCTTCATTTGCATGTGATCTACAGGATGGGAACTTGAGTGCAAGGCGATCCTCTGCCTTCAGTTCAGACCTGGCACAGGCGAAGCTGGGCTTCCCTCCAAGAACTCTGCATTTCCCCAGCTCCATAGCAGAGGCAGGGAGCTGGAGTTACTAGAGGCCAAGGCTGGGCCAGCGAGCCTTTGCTTTTTTACTAACCAGCCCCATAACCTTGGTGAGTGGCCTGCCCAGCTTGGTCTCAGCACTCTTCCTCTCTACAATGGGTGAGACTCACCCTACTTCGTGGTGAGAAATCAGAACTTTCAGAACTAGAAAGACTCTTAGTCCATTCTTTTCCTTTACCTGATGCACGCTATTGGAATGTAAATGGTAGAGGGGAAAGCACTTTGAAAAAGTGCTGTTGAAATATGAGACATTATTTTTATGATCATGATTATTTTCCCAGGGAGCTACAAGGCAAAACAGTACTTTTCTTAGTAGCGAAAGGACAGCCATGATCTGAACACCTGGAGGTCTGCCTAGTCACCTGAATTTTATTAGTCTTGTAACTTTACATAGCTGCTCCCCAAACTTCCTAGGTAATGGAGGAATCCCTTATGTTTCTCCAGAACTGGCCACAGCGTAGATGACTTATTGGACCTATTATGTGAATTTCACATATATCCCTGTAGATGGGAAAGGGATGAATATCTGTATCTTGCAAATGAAAGTAACTTACCCAGGTTCATACAGTAAGGTAGTGGCAGAGCTGCGACAAGGAATCAAGACTTCAGTTGTCTTGTCCAACACACTATCCAGTACAGAACATTTCCTTTCTACCAAATTCTGATTCATTTGTAGACGGGCCTGGGCTTCCTCAACCCATGATGCCTCTGTGATGTTGGATCACAGCCAATGCTCATTTCTTGTAAAGCTTTGGGATCCACAGAAAGCAATCTCACTACCAATGTCTTCCCAGACTTGGAAACCTATTTGTATTTGTTTTCTATTGCTGTGTAACAAACCACCACAAACTTAGTGTCTTCTAACAACACTCATTTATTATCTCATAGTCTGTAAGTCAGAAATCTGGGTTAGGGTGTCCAGATTCTCTGCTCAGGGTCTCACCAGGCTGACATCAAGGTATTGGCTGGTGCTGTTCTCTTCTGGAGCTTGGAGGCCTCTCTCAGGCTCTCTGGTTGTTTGCAGAATTCAACTCCTTGTGGTTATGTGACTGAGGTAATTATTTCCTTGCTGGCTGTCAGCCAGGGGCTGCTCTCAATTTCCAGGGGGCTGCCTGCATTCTCTTCCATCTTTAAACCAGCAACAGCATGGCAAATCCCTCCCATTCTTTGATTATCTCTGACTTCCAGTAGCTGGAGAAAACTCTCTGCTTTTAAAGGGTGCATCCCACTGAGCCAGGCCTCTGTCAATCTTAGTCTCTGTCAATAATATTTTAATTACATCAAACTCTCTTTACAGCAGTACCGTACCTGGGTTAGTGTTTGAAGACCAAGAGATGGAACCATGCTATTTCTTCACTTATTTTGCAAGCATTTCTTGTATATCAGGCGTTGTTGAACATTTGTGAGATAAAAGTGAGTAATACCAGTTTCTACTTTCATTGGAGAAGGCGGGAAGTGTAGTCGAGTGATCAAAACATAGGCTTTGGGGTCAGCCACACTGATTCTTTGTCAAGTGCTTTGCTTGGTGTTTGGTGCATAGTAAGAGCTCAGCAAAGCTATCATCACCATCTTATATAAATATCACTAATGGTAATTATAGTACTATCTCAATTATGGGACAAGTAAGGAAGCACTAAAGGAAAACAGAAGAGCTTGGTCATTACTCTGTTGGGAGAGGTCAGGGAGTTACCAGAGGAGGAGAAACATGTATTAAGTTTTAAAGTATAAGTAGGAGATCGCCAAGCTGAATAAGTGCAGGGGTGGGAGAAGAAACAGTAGATAGCGATAAAAAGGAGGAGGCGGGTGGGATAGTATTTTCTCTGTAAACTTCCCAAACGTTTGCCAACAGAGCACTGAGAACCCCTTTTGTTTTCCCATCATACCCCAGTCATTCTGCTCTTATAGTTCCAACCACGCTGCTGTAATTTGTTCAAGATGTTACTATGGGTATTATGGTGCTCGGTGATTAACAAAGATGATGATGGGTTGAACTAAAGCAGAGCCCACAGAAATTGGAGGGGAAGGCTGACTGAAGAGGTGACAAGATCAAGTTGCTAGGATTTGGTGATTCACAGGAGCAGGGGCTGTGGGAGAGGAAAAGACTCAAATGACAGTTCATGCCTGTTGGAGGAAGAAATTCTGACATGGTCTTGGGAGTTAGATGCTAGCTGCAAGCTCTCTCTTTTTGCAAATGATGTTTTTTCCTTTTGTTAACAAGACACTAAATATATCATCAAATGCATACTTGATGCCAATGGAAGATAATAAGGATCTGATTGGAGCATTCTGTGGGTTCTGGCAAGCATTTCCTGTCCTGATCACAGATTCAATCCAGGTCCTCAAATGTGTGTTTCTAATCCCACGGCTTTGATTTGTTGTTCTAGACCAGGGTTTGGCAAATGTTTTCTACAAAAGGCCAGGTAATAAATATTTCAAACTTTGTAGGCCTTACACTCCCTGTTGTGCTACTCGTCTCTGCTGTTGTAGTGCAAAACCAGCCGTAGATGATATTCAAACACATGCACAGGGCTGTGTCCCAATAAAACTTTCATTACAAAAACAGATAGCAGGTCGGCTTTGGCCTAGGGGCCATTGCTTGCTGAGTCCTGTCCTTAATCTTATTGTGAATTTCAGAGACTTTTATGTGAAGAAATTTTTTTATCACCTACCTAGTTATTAGCACCTCACAAACACCCAGATAAAATAATGCAGTGATTCATTTCACAATTATTTCTGTACTATTCTCAGGAAGAAAGTAGAGGGCATTGGTCAAAAGAATGGGCATGTGGGCCAGACAAAACAGGGTGCACATGTCATTAGGTCTCTTTGTGCTTGTTTCTTTACAAAATGGAATGATAGTACTCATTTTAAAGGCATTCTTAAGAATTACAGGGATGCCAGGATAGCTCAAGAGTTTGAGCGCTTGTCTTGTAACCACCAGGTCTGGGGATCAAATGTTGCCCCAGCCCATGAAAATCCATATGCTAAACTGAGGTGCAACTGCTAATGACCAGGATGGTGGCAAAGGTTCTCCCATGAGGGAGGCCCCCCATTTGGTTCTGCCCTGTGTGGCCCCACATCCACCTGTGTGGAATGAAACTATCAAAAACTAACTATGTACAACTATGGAGACTGCTCTGGGCCCTCCGCCTTCTCTCTGTCTCTCTCTCTCACCTTCTCTCAAACAATAAAATAAATCGTAAAAAGAAGAATTAAAAAGTAAAATACAAATAAAGGATGTAGCACAGGGCCTGGCACTTAGTAAGCATTTCGGAATGGAAGTATGCAGACAGTGTGAGGATCAATGACCTGAACTGGGGTGGGTGAGCAGGTACTGTGGCCAGAGGCCTTCAGAAAAGCAGGTACCTGGAGCTGGTGTAGGGAGTACAAATTATTAGACACTAATCAACTTTTGATCTCATCAATCTCCTCTCCAGGGTGTCTCTGCCAAGGAGGTGGATATGGAACATTCTCCTTTATTTCAAAAGCATGTCTTGTCATCCCCAAGAGGAAGAGGACAGAAGGGATACCTCCTGTGTGGCTTCATTTAGCTGAGCTCAAGGGGTCACAGAGCTCAAGTTATTCCCTTTATCAT
>PVKE010029616.1:0-20121 GCA_004027555.1 Craseonycteris thonglongyai | reverse complement strand
GGTAACAATTAGACAGTTTACAGATGTACAAGTCCACCTCACATCATTCATGCATCGTATTATGTGCCCATCACTCAGTATCAGTTCCCCTTCCATCACCTTATATCTAGTGCCCACTCCCACCTCCCCCCACAACTGTCCCCCCACTCCTCCCCCCTATCCTGGTAACCACCAAACCATTGAGTGTGTCCATAATGCTAGTGCCCTCTTATAATTTCTATCTTGATAAATTTGCTAAGATTTGTTTTGTGTCCAATTATGTAAGTTATCCTGGGGGATGTTCCCTGCAGACTTGAAAAGAATGTATTCTGCTGTTGTTGGATAGTGTTTTATATATGTTTGTTAAGTTCATTGGGTCTAAAGCATGGTTCAATTTAAATGTTTCCTGGATGATCTATTTTCTGCCTGGTTGATCTATTTTTTGCTGACAGTGGGATATTGAGGTCCCCTACTATTATTGTATCCTCTATTTTTCCCTTCAGGTCTGTTAGTATTTGCTTAATATATTTAGGTATTCCAATGCTGGGTATGTATATATTTAAAATTGTTATATCTCCTTGATTTACTGACCCCTTTATCATTATATAATGACCTTCTTTATGTCTTGTTACTGGTTTTGGCTTGAGGTCTATTTTGTCTGATTTGTGTATGACTACTTTAGATGTCTTTGTTTCCACTTGCATAGAATATCTTCTTCCATCCCTTCACTTTGAGTCTATGTGTGTTTTTAGAACTGAACTGAGTCACCTATAGACAGTATATAGCTGGGTCTTATTTTTTATTCATACAGCCACTCAGCCTTTTTATTGGTGAATTCAGTCCATTTATATTTAGAGTGATTATTGATGTATAAGAACCTTCTACTGCCATTTTACAATTTGCCTTCTTGTTTGTATCTTCATTACGTTGTTTTTTTTTTTTTAGATTTATTTTATTGTTTTTGACAGAGACAGAGAAAGACAGAGAGAAGGGGGAGAGCCCAGAGCAGTCTCCATATTTGTATATCATTAGTTGTGACATGGTTTTATTTCACACAGGTGGATGTGGGGCTGTGTGGGGAGGGAGCTGAACCACTCCCCACCCACCCATACCCCCTCATGGGAGGTGAGACCCTTCACCACCAAGCCATCCCAACGGTTACCAGTTGCGCTGCAATTCAGCATATGGGTTTGCACAGGCCGGGGCTGAGAATCAAACCCTGGTCCTCACAATTGTGAGGAAGCGCTCATCTCTACATAATAATAATAAAATATCTGAAATGAAACTAAACTATCCCATTCACAATAGCATCAAAAACAATAAAATACCTAAGAATAAATTTAACCGTGAAACTGAAAGATATGTACAATGAAAACTACAAGACTTTAGTTGAAAGAAATTGAAGGCACAGAAAAGCACTGTGATACCATGGCAGTCAATTGATCTGATAGCTCAGCTGCTGAGCTATCCCAGCATCCCCTGTGTTGTAAATGTGTTAACTAATTATAGTAGCTATAGTGATTTTTAATACTCTTGTCCTTTAGCCTTTGTGTGATGGTTAAATGGTCAGCACATCATTCCAGAAGTACATGTGGTGGGGAAGACATGGGGGGTCCTCACACGGAGCCCACCCAGAGGACTGTGGGTGACCTCCGGCTGAAGTCCCAATGCAGAGGCAGCAGGAAATGGGTTTTCTGATGCCCTTCGGTATTCTGTTGCCTCCTTCCCTTTCCTCTCCCTTCCTCAGTCATGGAGGTCAGTCCTCAGAAATCTGGGTGCTGCTGGAGAGAAATGGGCCCCTCTACTTGCAACACATACACACACGGGCCGGCTGGGAGGTCACTCACCACTTTTGCGGCCCACGTCCTCTATGGGACAGGCGGGCACTTTGATGCTAGCCACGCCCACCTGGGCAAGTAGCCCTTCCTTTCTGCTCTGAACTGCCCTCCAGCTCACTCTGACCCATGCCAGATCATCCCGCCAGGCATGCGTGACCTCCAGAAATCCTCTTGTCATGGCTAGCCACTCAGGTCTGTGCGCTCCGGGTGCCCTTTGTTCCTCATGGAGCGGGAGGGGAGGCGGCCCGGCTCACAGACTCCCTGGGATTTGCAGCTCCCACTGACCTCCTATCCAGCAGATGCACAAACGGCTCAGACATTCCCGGTGGCCTGGTGGAAGGTGCAGAGGCACTTTCATTCAGCTATGGATGCCCTGTCCATTGCTGATCAAAAGGGAGAGAAAAATGAAGGGCCCATGCAGCCACAGTGCGACATCACCCTACTTCACTGACGCTGCGAATCTAAGTATGCTTTCCAGCACACCTTGCAAGGCAGGTAGTGGCGATGAATTGCCTCAGCTTTTATTTGTCTACAAGTCTCTCTGTTTTTCTTTTACATCTGAAGGCTAACTTTGCCATATAGATTATTCTTGGGTAGGGTGACCAAATGTCCCGCTTTTGGCGAGACAGTCCCGATTTTTAACAATTTGTCCCGCGTCCCGCGGCGTTTTAAAAAAAGTCCCGATTTTTGGAAAGAATGCATGACAAGCTAGGGAACGGCGGGAGATAGACCCAATTTTTAATCAAGAACCCCCTCCCCCCGGTCAATGGTGTCCCACTTTACCAATGTTAAAATCTGGTCACCTTATTCTTGGGGCAAATTTTTTCTTTCAGGACTTGGATATATCATTTCACTTTCTTTGGGCCTATGCAGTTTCTGCTAAGAAATTTGCTAAAATTAGCCTAATGGGGTTTCCTTTGTAAGTTATACTTATATTTTCCCCCTGGCTTTCTTTAGTATTTTATCTTTATCTTTGATTTTTTATAGTTTTATTATAATGTGTCTTGGAGAAGGTCTTTTGGCATTGAGACAATAAGGTGATCTACTAGCTTCTTGAAAATGCATGTCTAAACCTTTCCCCAGGCTTGAGAATTTTCAGCTAGTATGCCTTTAAATTTTCTGTTTCTGTTTCCTTCTCATCTTCTGAAATCCTGATTATGCTGATATTTTCCTTTTTAATTGAGTCCCATTGATCATGCGGTATTTCTTTGTTCATTTTTATTTCTTTTTGTTCTTCTCTAACTATGCTATTAATATTTCAAAATTATTATTCTCTAAGTTATATATTCTATTTTCTATCTGCTCTACTATACTACAGTTGGTCTCTAGTGTATTCTTCATCTCATTTGTTAAAGTCTTCAGGTCCAAAATTTGTTTGGTTCTTTTTTATGGTTTACTATTTTTCAAAGAGTTTATTTTGTCATGTATCTATCATTGAAGCGTCTTTCAGAGTTTCCTTATAGCTCTTTGCGTTTCTTTAATATAGCTATTTTGAATTCTTTGTTGGTCAGATCCCTGTTTTAAGCCAGTTTTTTGGAGACGTATTGATATCTTTTGGAGATAGCGTATTTCGTTGATTTCTTTAGTTTCTTGTATTTGGGGGTTGCTGCTTTCATTTCACATTCGAAGTACTGTTGCTGGTTATCTCGACTTGCGTGCAGCGACGGGCGTAAGGTTTCCCTGGGATTGCCTGACTGACCACGAGGGCCTGCTCCGTCCTTCTTGCGCCCTCGCGTGGCAGCACTTTTCAGCTCTCGTGTGTTCTCTCCTGACTCCGTAGGCTGGCTGCTGGAAACTCCTCTTCTGTGTCCCAGAAGGTGGCGCAACAGCTCCCGCTTGTGGTTTCTCTGTTGTCCGGAGACCCTGCCTGGTTCTTTTTTCTGAGGACCCTCCGACGCACACACAAGGAGCTGGCTGCAGAGTGAGGCAGCCGTGAGTTAAGCATTCGGGTGTGGAGGGTGCCACGGACCAACTGGGGAGACCCCTCGGGTGGAAGTCTCCCAGAGGCTCTGGGTGGACTTCCTGCGCAGACCCCTGGAGGCTGCTACTAATGCTATTTGATGTTCTTTCCTGCTGCCTTCCCTTGCCCTCCCTCCCCCAGTCCTGGAGGTCCCACCGCGCTACTCGGGGTGATGCTGGATAGAAAGGGGGTCTCTTCAGCCATGACCTGCACAAACAGTTGTGCATCACTGCCCCACAGGAGAGGTCACTTTCCACCTCCTCTGTGGGGAAGGCCACTGCTGCTAGACCCGCCTCCGTGTGCCGTGTGGCCTGGAGGAGCCGGGCGCTGCTGGAGTTCCTTGTCTCCTCAGCATCCATGCTCATCACTTTCCTGCTTTGACGTCTACTGGGATCTCCCCTCCGGCTGACTGAACTTCTACAGATTCTGTCTCACCCCCAAGTCATGGAGGTCTGGCCTCAACACTGGCTGACACACACAGTAAACCAGCAAACGACTGACTGAAAATTAAAACACACACACACACTAATTCCTGCTCCTCGCCGGTGTATCCGAATTGCCCATCCTGAGTTTCTGCATTTAGCATTGTATCTTTGCGTCTGCCCTTGGCCATACCCATCAACTGCAGGCACTGTAATAGCACTAGGTGACACTGATAAGGTACAATATGAAAGGAAAGTTGGGGAAAACTACAAAACAGGGCATTTAAAGTGCCATAGAAATGATGCCTCGTATGGAGTAAGGAATTGACAACTCGGTGATGGGCTGGGAAGGTTTCAGAAATATGAAACAGAAACGAGGCTTGAAGAATAAATGAACATTAAGGGACGAAGATGGAGGAGTGTTGCAGGTAGCTGGACCTCCAGCTGCAGAGAGAAAGGAGGGTAGAGGAAGATGGGTGGGAAAGAATATGACCAGGTTTGGGCAGGGGATAGAGGAGCCTTGTAAGTCAGGCTCAGGAATATGCATGTGAACGTAGGACGCATCCTGTGTCCTCTAGCACCTGACTCTGCACTTTGCACACTGGAGACCTTAATAGGTTGATTTGTACTGAATTGAAATGAAGCAACAACTTTGAACTAAATACCAAAAGAAGACCTAGTGCAAGTTTTTCTCTGCTTCTAATCTGCTTGTGACCTGTGACAAGTTTCTTCCCGACTCTGGACCTTTCCTGTAAAATGGTGCTCTTGGATGAAATGAGCCCTGTGACTAAAAAGCAACACACAAGCTAAAAATTACACAGTGCTCTTGAACCCTCATCTAGCTTTCTGCAACATGATATGCCTCACCACAAAGAGTCCTGAGGCAGGATAATTTAGCAACAATTAATTGGCATGCCACGCATTACTCTCAGAAAGCAATTAGAGGAGCCCAGTAAGTGCATATCAACCTCAGGGTTATCGGTGTGGTTCATTCTGTTTTTTAACCTGCTGCTCAGCCTTTTGTTACATTTACATCTGTGCTCCAGGATCTTCTTCCTGGCCAGATTTAATTCTTTGAGTATTAACAGACACCAACACACATGTGGAAAATTGCCTAATTCTTCTAGGTTTGAGACTTCAGAATTCTAAATAACACTAAAGTTTTCACTATATATTTTTTTTTCTCCAGCTTTCCACTATTCAAACCCAGATCAAAAGCAAAGGGCAGAGTCTTTTTATTAAATGTTGAGATTAATTGAATAACAGTTCACAATTTCCTATGAAATATTGAGAATGAAGATATTTCAGAAGATTGGGTGAGAACCTTTTTCATCATGGAATAATGATTATAAACCAAAGGAATTAAGAACACCGGAATTTACTGACATGTACTTTTAGAATTTGCATTTTCCATGTACATAATGTCATTTGGATTAAGGGGCTGAGTGACCAAAGGAAGTTTACAATTTACTTTTTTTTAATATTTATTTTTTATTGTTTTTGAGAGAAGGAAGGGGAGAAGGGGGTGGGGGAGGGCCTTAAGCAGTCTCCATAGTTGTACATCATAAGTTGTGACATGGTTTCATTCCACACAGGTAGACATGGGGCCGCACAGGGTGGGAACCAAACCAGGGGCCTCCTGCATGGGAGGCAAGAACTTTCCCCACCCCAGTTCAGCATATGGGTTTACACAGGCCGGGCCAGACTCTATCCCTGGACCTGTGGTTGCAAGGTAAGCACTCAACCTGTTGAGCTATCCTAGCATCCCCAAGGTTACAATTTTTTTAATTTTTTTTTTTTTAAGATTTATTTTATTGATTTTTTTAAAATATATTTTTATTTTTTTATTTTTATTTTTGACAGAGAGAGAGAGAGAGACAGAGACAGAGAGAGAACTGAACTGGGGGAGCTCCCAGCTCAGCATATGGTTCCGCACGGGCCGGGGCCGGGATTCGATCCCTGGTCCCCGGCGCTGCAAAGTGAGCACTCAACCCACTGAGCCATCCCGGCTTCCCCAAGGTTACAATTTAAAGCAGGCATTTATGGTATTTTTCTGAAAGGAGTTAATTATGGCCATTGATATTCCAAGTCCTGGGGCACAGGGAGAAAGGGAGGAGGCAACACAATCCTGAAATTAGTAGTTTGGTTTGGTGGTTATCTCTCCTTTTACTCTAAGGACCTTTTGCCCATTTAGCAATGCTGTATCTTCCAAGGTCCCAAACAAATCTATTTTTGTAGTGCTAAGCAAGGCATTTTACTTGTGGACAGTTGAGTGTCTTAAAGCTGGGAAGAAAGTTCCCATGAGGCTGTCAGTTACACTAGCTATGAGATTAGACAATAAATAACATGCATGGATAGTGATTCTGCAATGAGCAGGTACTTTGGAGGATACAGAAAAGTAAATATGAGCTCTGATTCTTGCTCTTAAGGAACTGTGAGTCTAGTTTAAACATAACACACAGACATGTAGTAATAAAAGGCTGAAAACGAACTCCCCCAATTAGTAATATAAACAAAAAGGCTACAGGTGTTCAGAAGTGGAAGGAATCACTTCTATAGTGAGACTCAGGGGGTCTTCAGAGTTGTGTCTTCCTAAACACCACCAAGACCTTGGACGAGACCTAGAATGCTGGGCCATTTAGACAGGTGGACACAAACTGAGGCAGTGGTAGTGTTGGCGAGGCTTCTGTAAGGAAGCGACACGAGAGATCGAGCGGCTAATCAAATGCAAGCCTTTATTGGGGGCGCTCCCGGGCGAGGTTCAGCAGCCCCCGGGAAAAGATGGGGGCCGGAGAAGTTGCCCCTTGGGAAGGGAGGGGGCAACTTTTATAGGGCTCTGGGGTGGAGGAGAGGCGGATCAGGTGGCCAACGGAAGTCCCGCCTTTGAAAGTTCCCAGGCAGGTTACAGCCACTTGGAAAGTCCCTTTGCCACATCCTGTTTGCCCGGGGTCCCGAGGCCCACCGGCCTTACAGATTTCATATAGGAAAATTAGTGCAAAACAAAAGGGCCAAGTTAGAAAGAGTAAAAAGAGTTATGGAGAACAATTTTAGCTAGAATATAAGAACTACTTAGTTTCACATAAGGGAATATGACTAAGCATAGTAGGGGTGACATTTTGAGAGAGAGAGCATGAGAATAGAAGGGAACAGAACCTGGAACCCTGGTACTTAAAGATATAGAACAGGAGACATTTTCATTTGTTCTCCTGGAAGTAGTAAGGTGAACAGAGTAGTTTCTATTGGAGCTCTCAGTGTAGCTGTAATTTAGAACTAGACAGGAACAATGGCTGAAGTGCTGGCTTTTTATCAATTCTTGTCTTGGGCAACAAGGAATGAACGGCATTAGATGACAGCATTTGGGACTGACTTATTTAACAGTACAATCAATCAGCTCAAGTTCCTTTTTATGCTTCATTTTTGTGTATATGTAGGAGGGATGAGGGTGGTTATAGCTGTCTGTTTATTTCAGTGATCCTACAAAGGCAAACTATTCTTACCATATTGGAGCACCTAAATATATAAAGCAAATATTAACAAAACCAAAAGAAAAATAGATAGCAATACCAACATAGTCGAAGGCTTCTATACTACACTTCGAATAATGGATCAATTATTCAAACAGAAAATAAATAAGAAAAAAGAAGTCGTATATAACACTACAGACCAAACGGACCTAAAACAGGACATATATACCATCCTATCCAAAACTAGAAGAATATACATTCTTCTCCAGTGCACACAAACCCTTCTCCATGATAGATGATATGTTGGGGCCCAAAGCAAGTCTTAAAAAATTTATTAATCACCTTTTCTTACAACAACTGTATAAAATTAGAAATCAATACCAGGAGAAAAACTGGAAAACATACAAATCTGTGAAAATTAACATGTTCCTGAACTACTAATGAGTCAATAAAGCAAATGCAAAATAAAGAATACCTTTACGAAAAAGTAAGTGGAACACAACTAACAAAAATTTATTAGATGCTGCACAAGGAGTTTTGAAATGAAAGTTTATAGCTACATTAAATGTCTACGTTAAAGAAAAAAGACAGAAGCAGAAGTGATGTCAGTATCATGGAAGTGTAAGTCCCTCCTCTTTCCTCTCCTTAAAAAAAAACAAAAAACTAATTAGATATCAATAGCCAAATAAAAGTGCCTGCCACACCTTGCTCCGGGGCTGGGAGGGTTCTTGCACACTATGCATCAGAAAATAAACAAATAAGATTTTGGAGTGGGCTGAGAATACAGGTTGATCAACCCCCGCTGCTGTGATGGGGGTTAAAGCCTGGAGGGTTACAAACCTGAATAGGTACTGAAGGGGCAGAGAATTTGTAGAAGGCCAGCCTGCCTGATGGGAGGTTCCAGCAGGTTATCAGGGTGGGATAGAGAGAAGTTTGGAGACAGAAGAGGGAGAAATTTAGCAGAGCCACACCCACCCCGGGGAAGCATTGCAAGAGGCAGCACATCTGCAGAGGAGGTGGAAAGCAGCAACTTCTTCCAAAGAGGTGAAAAGTGAAAGTGGTGAGTGACAGTGGCTTCCAGTTGCTCAGGTTGCAGGTGGAGAAACCTATTTCTCTCAAACAAGACCTAGCGTCTGAAAAGGGACCTCCATGATTGAGGGAAGAGAGAAAGGGAGGGAAGCAGATAGGAATGTTATGTATTAAAGAATGTGGTTCCTGACACTTGCTTCAGGACTTCAGCAGGAGGTCTGCCCACAGGCCTCCGGTGGTACCCCACTCAAGTATCTCCTGGCCCAGGGGAACCCCCAAAGCCCCAAGTGCTAAACTGGACCGCCCTCTACTCTGCCGCCAACTACTCGTGCGTGCCCTCTACAGCATAAATGGGGGCAAGCTCCAGTAGACAGGGAGCATGCCAGGAAACAAGTCTGCTATTGGGCAAAAGGGAACCCACAAACTGGAGCTATACTGCCACCTTCTGGAATACAAAAGAAAGTTTCTATTAGCCAGCCTGCTAAATTCTAAGAACCAAAGACTTTGTAAAAGCTTAGTTTAAAAGGTACATGCTATTAAATGTGAAAGCAGAAGCAATTCACTACAAACATTATTAAAAAGTCAAGAAAATATGATATAAAAATGATAATTCTCTAGAAACCAAACCCAAAAATATAGATTATTGTGATCCAAATGATAAAGAATTCAAAATAGCTGTTATGAAGAAATTAAATTAGCACAAGAAAACTCAGAAAGAAATTTTCATGCACTCAGGCTAGGCCTAGAATTAAAGCTATGAACAGAATGAGTTCTTTACCAAAGAGAATAAAATTATAAAAAGGAATCAACCAGATATGGAGATTTATAATATCTGTTTGGTTCCTTTTTATAGAATAAATAGGATGAAGCATGCACAAGAGCAGCTGTAGCAGGGAAAACCAGATGGCAGATAGACTAAGTGGCTTGAAGGACAGGAACATGTAAGTAGTACATTTACAAGGAGAGAGCGAACTGAGACTTTAAAAGAGTGAAGAAAGGCTATTAGAGCTCTTGGTTTTGATAAAAATACAAATATTAGAATAAATTAAGGTTCCAGACAAAGAGGGGGAGGAAAAAAATTCCCTCTGCATTACAGAGTGGGTATCACAACCGTTCATTGAAGTAGCATTGAACACAACTTGCAAATAGATAGTGTAAAACTTTATAGATGTTTTTGCAAACATTTCACTGCATGCAATACAAAGTGATATTATTTTCAATCACTAAAATGATACGTGCTGAATGAATCTTGCAAGTAGCTTTTAAAAACATCTTTAAGGGGAAGCCAGGATGGCTCAGTGGGTTAAGTGCTCACTTTGCAGCCCCGGGGATCGAGGATCGAATCCCGGACCTGGCCCGTGCGAACCCATATACTGAACTGGGGAGTGCCCCCAGTTTGGTTCTCACCAAGGTGAGACCCCAGCTCAGTTCCTGCCCTGTGCAGCCCCGCGCCCACCTGTGGAGTGAAACCATGTGGAAAAACCAATGATATACAACTATGGAGACTGTTCGGGGCCCTCCCCCTTCTCTCTGTCTCTGTCAAAACAATAAAAAAATAAATCTTAAAAAAAACAAAAACATCTTTAAGAGAAGTGTTCTTAAACACTTCACTACATGCATTAAAGAGAAGGTATCACCAAAATGACATTGTATTGACTATTATAAGTTGCTTGTTAGAAACGTCTTAATTAAATGTGTTTTAAACACTATACTACATACAATGGGTATCATTTGTGTACACTGAATTTACACTGTGATGAATTCATTTTCTACTACCTTGGTAGATACACTTTACTTTTACAGTTTAATTTTCAAACAGAATAACAAATAGTTTTAACCAAAGCAATCTTGGAATCTGTTTATATAGAAAATCCAGGGGAAAAGTGAACTGTTCATTGTAGAAGGCCTTCAGTTATATTATTACAGTAGAAAATACAGGAGGTAGAAGATAACTGAAAAGACTAATGCAATATTAGATTCA
This sequence comes from Craseonycteris thonglongyai, assembly GCA_004027555.1. Taxonomy (NCBI): domain Eukaryota; kingdom Metazoa; phylum Chordata; class Mammalia; order Chiroptera; family Craseonycteridae; genus Craseonycteris; species Craseonycteris thonglongyai. The sequence continues at coordinate 9,448 of PVKE010029616.1, read as the reverse complement.
AATCTATGGTTCCTGTAACTACTTAAAACATGGTTTTAAAAACTAAACCCAACATTTCCAGTAACCATAGAAACAGTTCAAATAAGATTTGCCATGAAAGCCCTTATATCATGCTGATAGAGGGAGATAAGAAGATATCAGAACCAGGACACATGAGTCATGACATTTTATCTACAACTACTGTTTGCTTTACTGAGGGTGTAGTTTCAAAATTCAGTCACCTTCTTCAACTTCAGACTTAGATTCTCCTTCAGCATTTTTGAGCCACTACAAACTTTTCCATTTTCTCAAGAAAGACTTATCCCAAGACACTTTTTGCAACATGTGAATCTTTCGACCACTTCAGAATGGGCTCTTCACTTAGGACTTCAGCTTTATAAAAAAATAAAAATAAATAAAAAGCACCACTATTTTCTGGAAGGCTTTCATGAAATGAATGTTGTCATAGCAATACTCCTGAACCTTCCGTGGCAGTCAGCTCAAACTGACCTTGCTAGTAAAAGCAGCAAGGCGACAGCTGCAGTGTTTTGAGTACTTGATGGCTTGCTCTGCTATGGGCCCCTCTGGGCCCCTCTTTTTTGTTCCATTCCACAGTGCTCATCACACTAGACCAGACTATTCTAATAACCATGGGTTCTGGTTTTTATTCCTCCTTGACATACAAATTATATCCTTAAATGGATCACCATGGGACACGTGCTCTTGAAGCTCTTTCCGGAATTTCTTACGAGCTCCTATGGTTATGTGATTCTGAGCATATTCTGAAAGCTCTTCAAGCCGGCCTCAGGAAAAGACTTGCGACGTGCCCAACGCTTTGCCTATTGGCAGAGAAAAGTTCTAGCAGTCTCTTATCCCTGTTGACTTTCTGAAGACTTGTAGCTAATTGCATTGATATCTTTTTCATTTATCCATTATTTAAAGAGCTTTTACAGCAAAAGCTGCTGAAATCCCTTCTTTAACCAAATTCCCATTATAAAGGCTATCAAGAATAGATGTATTGAGTGTTCCATTAGTCAGAAGAACAAAAGTCAACATAGCCAGCTAGTTCCTCTAGAGCTCTGAAAAACCCTTTAAGAACAGCTGCAGCATTTTTACTTCGTCTTCAAAACCTTTCTCCATGTATTTATAGCACCTGATTAACTCGTTAAAGCCCTTAGCAAATGCATGGTCTCTGTCTTCTTGTGCTGCAAACATGTGCACACATCATGCCATCTACTGGTGTATCACCTGAGGCCAGCATTTCTGCAGCCACCAGAATGTCAGAGTTTCTGCATATTGGTGGTAATCAAGTTTTGCTCCAGAAGCATTAAGAAACTTTTTGCTCCAGCTTCCAAATCAATGCCAGTTTCAGCTCATCCTTGAATAACACCGTCTTGAAACTGAGTAGGGTCAAACCTCTTTTTCATCTCTTTTCTCTGGTTTAAAAATGCTAGCCTGATGGTGTTGACTTTTGCTGCTTCTGATTATTCATAAGAGATACTCTTCAAGTTGTGCCTGTGACAACAGCAGCCACCACTACTCCTGCCTGCAAAACAAACCAACAGCAGGCCCGCCTCTTTCCTGCAGCCCCTACAATCCAAGCCTCCTCTAAGGGCACGTGTCTCCCTCAGATACATGGTTATAAGAAGTGTTCGTAAACTCTTTACTACATGCATTACAGAAAGATTATCATTTCAATTCAGTGAAATAATGCTGCGCTAAATGCAACTTGCAAGTGGCTTGTTATAAATAACTTTAGTAAATGTGTTCTTCAATACTTCACTACATGCATTACAGAGTAAATATGACTCCCATTCACTGCAATAATACTCTGCTGATTGCGTCTATCAAGCAGCTTATTAGGAACATCTTTATTAACAATGTTGTTAAATACATCACTACAAGCATTACAAAATAGGTATCACTTTCATTCCCTGAAATAACACTATGCTTAACACATCTTGCAAGTAGCTTGTCAAACATCTGTATTAAATGTGTTCTTAAACATTTTATTAGATGTATTGCTAAATGTCTATTATGTCAATTCACTGAATTAACATTATGCTGAATACCTCTGAAAATAGCTTTTTAGAAACACCTTATTAAATGTTCTTAAAAATTTCATGCATTAAAAATGGTATTCATTAAAATTGGTATCACTTTTATTCACTAAAATAACACTTGCTGATCATATCTTATAAGCTGTGTGTTTAAAAAAACAACTTCAGGGGAAGCTGGGATGGCTCAGTGGGTTAAGAGCTCACTTTGCAGCCCTGGGGACCGAGGATCGAATCCCGGCCCTGGCCCGTGTGGACCCATGTACTGACCTGGGGAATGCCCCCAGTTTGGTTCTCACTGGGGTGAGACCCCGGCCCAGTTCCTGCCCTGTGCAGCCCCGCCCACCTGTGGAATGAAGCTATGTGGAAAAACCAATGATGTGCAACTATGGAAACTGTTCTGGGCCCTCCCCCTTCTCTCTGTCTCTGTATCTCCTCTCTCTCTGTCAAAAACAATAAAAATAAATCTTTAAAATAAGAATAAAAAAAACTTCAGGGAAGTCAGGATGACACAGTGGGTTGAGCGCTCTCATTGCAGCCCAAGGGTCTGAGGATCGAGTCCCCAGCCCATGCAGACCCACATGCTGAACTGGGTTGTGCTTCACACCCTAGTTCATTTTCTATCAGAGCGAGCTTCCCATGTGGAAGACCCCTTATTTGGCTCCAGCCAGGGGCGTGCCTCCCATGCAGAAGGCCCCCAGACCAGTTCCCACCCAGCACAGCCACACACCCACCTGTGGAATGAAACCATGTCGAAAACTAATAAAGTGGGCCCTCCCCCTTTCTCTCTATCTCTGTCTCTGTCTCTGTCTCTGTCTCTGTCTCTCTCTCTCTCTCTCTCTCTCTGTCTATCAAAAATTATAAAATAAGTCTTTAAAAAAAAGTTCATAAAAATTGTTCTTAAAACTTCTCATCGTGGGGGAAGCCAGGATGGCTCAGCAGGTTAAGCGCTCACTTTGCAGCCCCAGGGACCAAAGATCAAATCTTGGCTCTGGCCCTGCAGATCCATATGCTGAACTGGGCTGTGGCCCCCCAGTTCAGTTATCACAGGGGCAAGCTTCCCATGTGGGAGGCCCCCGGTTTGACTCCTGGCTCAAGAAGGCATGCCTCCCATGCAGGAGGCCCCCAGCCTGGTTCCTACCCTGCACAGCCCCCGCCCACCTGTGTGGAACAAACTATGTCTAAAAAACTGATGAAAAAACTGATGATGTACAACTATGGAGACTGCTCTGGGCCCTCCCCCTTCTCTCTGTCTCTCTCTGTCTGTTGAAAACAATAAAAATAAACCTTTTTTAAAAAATCCATGTTAAATGTGCTCTTAAACACTTCATTACCCACATTGGAGTGGGTATCACCTCCATTCAATGAAATAACATTGTCCTGAATGAGTCTTGCAAGTAGATTTTTAAAACATCTTTACTAAATATATGCATAGCACATTACTGCATAGATTACAGAATGGGTATCACTTCCATTCATTAAAATAACACTGTTTGAGGGGATGCTGAGTTGGCTCAGCAGGTTGAACACTTGCCTTGCTACTGTGAGATCCAGGGATCAAGTCCCTGCCCTGGCCGTGCAAACCCACATGCTGAACTGCAGCACAGCTGATAACCACCAGGAGGGTGATGAAGATTCTTGCCCCCCATGCAGGAGGCCCCCAGTTCAGTTCCTGCCCCACGGGGCCTCAATCCACCTGTGTGGAATGAAACCATGTCACAACTGATGACGTACAACTATAGAGACTGCTCTGGGCCCTCCCCCGTCTCTCTCTCTCTCTCTCTCTCTCTTTCTCTCCCCACCTTTCTCAAATAATAAAATAAACCCTTAAAAATAATAACTGTTTCAAATGCCTATTTTAAGTACCTTTGAGAAATATTTTAATTAAATGTGTTAAACTTGTCCCCTGGAGCTTCCTCCTGTCCCATTTTCTGTAATGCCACTGCTATGTCTTAAAACTGTAGCTAGATCTACTATTACTGTGATAAATGCTGAAAGTCTTATAAAATTGTCTACAGTACTTATCAAAATTCATAAAAACATTTAAAGGTCATAGTAGTAGTTAAGCTAACAAACACAACTGACGAGTCAGCACATTTTATGACACTTTAAAAAAGCTAAAAGAGGGGAAGCGGGGATGGCTCAGTGGGTTAAGCGCTCACTTTCCAGCGCCGGGGACCGGGGATCAAATCCAACTGGGAGCTCCCCTAGCTCATTTCTCTCTCTGTCTCTGTATCTATCTATCTATCTCTCTCTCTCTCTCTCTCTCCTCTGTCTAAATAAATAAATTAAAAAATATATATTAAAAAAAAGTTAAAAGAATTGAGCAGATGTTAGTGCTAAATTATAATTTTGCTCTATAAAAAAATGTGACTCACTATTCTCTATAATATCTACATCCTTGTGTGTGGGAGATGAGTATTAGTTTTATCTACTTTCTCACATACTAACTTGATGACATCCTTTTAATTGTTAGGAAAAGTTATAAGCTCTCTTGGCCTGTTTTTATTCTATCATTTAGCATCATTTGCACTTATCTCACATAGGAATAAGATTAAAAACTGAATCCAGGTGAAATAAGCAAGTGATGCTCAGTAGTGATATGTAATTTTTAATGTGTCATAGCTAGATAACTACCTTGTAAAAGCATCTGGAATCAGACATGACAGAGCTGATTGAAATGATATGTAATATTTGTTGGGGTAAAGGAAGAAAGAAAAGTTCTCGCTCAGCTTTGCACATTGGCAAATGATTTACTTTGTGAAAGACATTAAAAATTTTTACTTAAAAAATCTTGTATTTTTCAAAGTTTATGCAAACATTTTACTAAATATCTGATCTTTAAACATTTTTAACCTCTTCACTGAAATTGGCACAAGAAAGAATCTTGCTGTGATTCATAGGTGATAAATGCATAAGCAGAGAACATCTCTTTCCTTAGTCATTCTTATAAGAATAAAGGATTATACGCTTCATTTATTGAAATACTTTTTTTAGCCTCTCATCATGACTTCAGCAGGCACATTTCTACTTTTTTATAGAAAAATGTTGTATTCCGAGACATTTTTCACAGCATCATTAATAAGGTCTTGTACAAAAACAAATGTACAGGCACCTGAAATGCTCCTTTAAACACAAAAACTTTTCCTTAACCTAAAATGTATCCGGTACATTTCTACCTTGGCAGGGAATACTCTCCAGCTCTCATTTTGAGGTCCCCGCCCTCCGGCTTCCCACACACACAAGCCTGAGCACAGCTGGTGAGGTGTCCTGGCCCCGCTCTGTCTCAGCTCATCACAGTGAGTGACAGGGTGAGGCAATAACGCACTTAGACCCCATGAGCTGTCTACAGACTCAACTAGTGTGGTTTTGAGTTTCTCCTTTTCCTTTTCAATGGCTTTTCTATCTCTTATCCACTAGGCATCACATGGACCTGTTTTAATACCTTCCTTTCTCTTTAGCTGGGACTAGAAAGTCAAATGACTGCACTTAAAATACTTATTTTTTATTCAATAAAAATGAAAGTATTTTACCAATATATATTTTTACATTTATTTTGCCCAGAAGACCAACATATTTCCCCATTTCGTGTCCTGGTTGATCATGTGGTATGAGTGCTTAAGTTTCTGAAAAAGTGAACTCCTGACAGTGAACCATTACCACATTGACAGTGCCTTAAGACACAACAGGCAAAAGCTTCAAGTACTTCACTAAGCTACTTCTCAGATCAGGAACAGTTTAATAAGGTGACGTGTAATTGTACTGCCAAATATTTTTCTGTTACTACCCATTCTCTAGTATCTCATAACAATACAATTTCCTAAAAAGGCATCCTTCTTGCCAACTTTAAAGTGACCATGCCTCATCTTCAAAGGAAAACAGGAGTGTGCTGGTCACCATCTACATTAAGCCAGTCATTTACCAATTCGATGTGCTCCCAAGTAAATGTTGTCTTTTCTATGACAGGCATTTATGCCACATTCATTGCCAGAGTATTCAGTTAAGCAAAAACAAAATTACCTATTGTATCCCACTCTGACATGTGAAGATTTGTTATTACTACTTGGTTTGGCTCTAGTTCCATGTGTCAAACAAGACATTTTAATAGTCTGGACAGTGTGTAAGAATCTAGACTTGCTTTGCGATATATTTATTTTTTCATATAAAATTATAAGCTATTTTACAAGTGTATTTCATGTACTATATCATGAGATTTGTATTACAAGATTTTATTTAAAGAATAATTTCATCAGACAAACCTGAATTTTAAAATTCTGTCATTTTTGTGAAACCATTTCTCAGAACATTATTTGTAATAACAGGAAGAATAGAATCAGAGAGGTCTTTTAAAATTGACAGTGATACCTGTTACTTGGAGGGGAAAAAAACAAAACTAAACAATATTTGGGCATTTTGCTGGCTGGATTGACAAGAAATATACATCCAGCAAACATGTGAGTGCCTGTCATTGCCAGATACAGTCCTGTGCTAGGCAAACAGAGTTCAATGAAGACATAATTCCTGCTCAAGTGGAGGCACAGTTTTGGATTGTAGGAAGTGTTCTACTATCATTGAGTATAATTAGTCACTAGTAAATGGAGATGTGCTCAAGGTTCTGGGGGATCTCAAATGAAGACCCCTTAGCTGTCAGAGTGATGGATTGGACTGAGAGGGCTTAGTATCACACACCATGGCTTCATAGTGGTGGGGGCAAAATATGGACCCAAGAAACATTACCAGCATTGTGCATGATGGGGACCATTGAGAAGATGAGGACAGATCTTTTCTCCTTTTGATAATCTTGATGTTGGGGGGATGGGGGGGTGTTTGTTTTTGGTTTTTGTTTGTTTGTGTTTATTTGTTTGTTGGCTGAATAATGAAATAATTCCATTGGAGCAAGAGTGTTTCAATAGAATAGGTGTGAGGTGTGAGATTTAGAATTCTTTTCATTAGCCCTATCTAGAAATATCACTACAGGGGAAGCTGGGATGACTCAGAGGGTTAAGTGCTTGCTTTGCAGCCCTGGAGACCAAGGATCGAATCCAGGCCCTGACCCAGGTGGACCCACTTGCTGAACTGGGGTGTGCCCCCAGTTCAGTTCTTTCCGGGGCCTATGAGGGAGGCTCCCGGCCCAGTTCCTGCCCTGCGCAGCCCTGTGCCCACCTGTGGAATGAAACTATATGGAAAACTAATGCTGTCAACTATGGAGACTGCTCTGGGCCCTCCCCCTTCTCTCTGTCTCTCTCTGTCTGTCTCTCTCTGTGAAAAAAAAAAAATACATACATCTTTAGAAATATCACTATGAGTCATTGAATCAACCAAAGTGTCCTCTGATGGATGACTGGATAAAAAAGTTGTAGTACATTTACACAATGGAATACTACTCAGCAATCAGATGAAATACAGCAATTGGTGACAACATGGATGGACCTTGAAAACATCTTATTAAGCAAAATAAGTCAGAATGAAAGAATCAAGAAACATATGATCTCACTTATAAGTGAAATATAAAACTGAAAGGAACAAAGAAACAAAGACTCATGGACACAGTCGATAGTTTAGTGGTTACCTGAGGGTAAGGGGTGAGGTGGATGGGAGAGATGGGTGGGGGGAAGTAGGGATGGGGAATCAAACACACGGTGATGGATTCTGGGTGGTGAGCACATAATGCAATGTATAGACCATGTAATGTAGAATTGTACACCTGGAAACAATGTAATTGATATCAATTAATGTCACCCCAATAAATGTAACCAAAAAAAAAGTCATTGACCTATAAATATAAAATTGATAAATACTATAGCATGTAAATTGTATCTTAATAAAGCTGTTAAAAACATATTTGAGCAGGGAAAAAAAATGATTTTCTAAAATAAATAATTTTTATCAGCGGGAAAAAAATATATCACTACAGCTAAAATTAGATATTGTTAGATGATTGTTTAATCTGAATATTTAAAAATTAGAAAGGGAAAAACTGCAAATAGATTGATAGCAGTTATTATTAAAGTTACAAGTATTCCAAATATATGCTTTGTTTAAAGACTGCTGAAACATTCAATTTTTTCAAATAAATGTATTATACACTTTTTACCATAAGCCTCCTCAGCCTCTACCTCCCACCTTCGCAATATATTAAAAGGTTTTATCTGGCAACCTCCTCTTCCTTCTTTTTAAAACAGATAAGACCAGCAGAGGTTTTTATCAGCTTAAGCAGACTTTTTATATGAAGTTGAGTTGGACAAAAAAAGGCACTGTGGATCTAGTATGCAACTTTATCATAGGTGTATTTCTAGTAGGATTCCTTTAGACTTTATGAAATATTGGTAACAGCTCCTGGCCGCCTTGTGGGTTTTTTGAGAACTTAGTTTTGGAATTACTCTTTGAATCTTTGGCCCATTAATATGTCACATTTCTAATGTGATCATAGGTATTTAGTGGTTCAAGGATTCAGTTAAGCTTGGATTTACTTCCGGTATCTGCCAGTAATGCCTCAGTTACTCCATTCTCTAGTTTCTTTTTTCATTTGTACTTGGAAGTTCTTGGGATAAAGCTGCTATGAATGAAAAATAAAACAAACATGCATAATGAAAAACATGAGAAAATATGATAAATGTAGCATTTATTTTTTTGTTAAGATTTAATTTTATTATTTGAGAGAAGGTGAGAGAAAAGGAGTGAGGCCCCAGAACAGTCTCCATAGTTGTACTTCATTGGCTGTGACATAGCTTCATTCCATTCAGGTGGATGTGGGGCCTCACATGGTAGGAATTGAACCTCCTGCACGGGAGGTGAGAACCTTCACCGCCATCCTGGCAGTTGCCAGCTGTGCCGCAGTTCAGCACGTGGGTTTGCACAGGCCGGGATTCTATCCCTGGACCTCGCAGTTGTAAGGCAAGCACTCAACCTGCTGAGCTATCCCGGCATCCCCAATTGTGGTATTTAAAAATGAAGGACTTCCATATCGTATAAGTTATCCTAGCCAAATGTGTCCTGCCTGTATGTTTGTAAAAGAAAAATATACAAATGTGAATCTGGCTTGGTTGCTGTCCCATTCATTGAGAGCCTCAAGTAGAGTAAAAGTGTCAGAAAACCTGCTTAAGGCCTTGTTTTGTGGGTACCTGGTGTAATCCAGCCTGGACCACCATCCACACAGTAGTGTTGACACCTGCGCGCCTAAGGGCAGCAGAAGTGAACCTTCACCGCCGGCCACTTTCTGCTTTCAACTCTGGCGCACTTATTCTATTCTGAATAGGAGAGCCATTTGTGATGTGTGTCAATAGTTGGGTTTTCTTAAACACAATTGCTATTCTCCGTTGAAACGTTCGTCGTTCACTGGAGATGAATAAATAGCTGTGAACAGTTTGTGCAGCACGGAATTCTCAGGTATGTGTAGCCAAAGGGCCTGCTCT
>PVKE010029615.1:0-20127 GCA_004027555.1 Craseonycteris thonglongyai | reverse complement strand
GTAGTCTTATACAGCGAATATAGGCCTAAACCTATGTTTTAACTGTAAAATTAGGGGGTCGTTTTATACGCCCGGTCGTCTTATACGCCGGAAAATACGGTACTGATAATAACAAACATTCTTAGAACTTGACATATTTTACACCATTTTTTCTAAGTGCTGCTTGGATCTTAAAAGACGTATCTATATTTACTTCAGCTTTAGCATTAATAACTCAAATTAAACTATTACAAGTATACAAAATACCTTTAGAAAATCATTTCTGAACCTAAGGAATATGAGGTCTGTCTGGAAAGTATCCAGCCATGTAAGACAAAAAATAGAGACGTTTGTGGCTGGATTTTTTCTGGACAACCCTCGTATATGAAACCCTTAGCCAAAGGCTAAAGCCAGTTGGTCTTCTCATCCACCCCACAGATTAAAGATAGAGTGTTCTGAAGAGTTGTCCCCAGTCTTTCTTATTCCAATTTCTACTCCCACCCATCCTTTCCAACACCAAGGACACTAAGACTACTTGAAGTGAGATTTCTCATGTTCCCATATTTCTATCTGCAAACCTCACCTTTGCCACACCTTCCTTTCCAAACCACAGTGTTTTTAAATTGTCACCCTCCCTCCCAAAGGATGGGGTGCTCCAATTGTACTCTTTCTCTCATCCTATTTCTACCATCCATCCTTCTTGCATCATTGATCCATCCTCTTGGGACATCTTCAATCTCTCCCTCTCTACAGCTCTCTTCTCTCTGCATAAAAAGATGCCCAGTTCCCCCATTACCTCCAAGTTTTTTAGAAGTCCCTTTATTTATACCTTGTGACTTATTTAAATTTCCATTCTGATTCTTCCACCTATGTTATTACCGTTTTCTCAAACTATGCCTCCCGTCTCATTATCCAATTTATTCTTTTACTCTAAACTCCATGGGAATTTCTCTTCCAAGTGTTCTTTTATTCATTTATTTAACAAATATACATTGAGACCACTTACCATGAACCAGACATTATGCTAGGAAAACAAATGTAAATATTGATAAAACTCAATATTTGCTATCAAGAAGCAATCTATCAAAAATAAATACACTTCTCAACCTAATCATCCTTGATTTTTCCACAGAACTATTTGAAATTCTTGACTAGCCATTCTAAAATATATCTTTTCACTTCAGTTTTGTGGTGGTGTTCTAATGCTACTTCTGTGATCTCCTTCTCTGTTATCTTTGCTAATTCCTTCTCTGACTCCATAAATGTGGTTTCCTCCAAGATTCAGACCTGGAATCCTTTTCTCTTTATGCATTCTGTCCCAAGTTATTTCCTTTCCTCTTATAGCCTCATCTCACCTCTGTAGAGCATTCTCCTTAGTCACTTTCTCTGCAGTTTAATTACTATCCTAAGACACCATTGTATTTAAAAAAAATTGTTGGTTAGTGCTACAGAATATTTTACCAGCATATTAAACTCAATCTGCCAAAAATAGACCCATCGTCATTCCTAACAAACCAGCAGATCTTCTAGAGCAGGCACGTCCAACCTGCCGCCGAGGATGGCTTTGAACTTGGGCCAACACACGCTCTTCAAACGTTTGAAGGGTTTTTGTTTGTTTGTTTGTTTTGTTTATTTTTGCAACCTTTCTTTTAGCTCATCAGCTATCATCAGTGTCTTTTATATGTGGCCCAAAACAATTCTTTTTCAGTGTGGCCCAGGGAAGCCAAAACGTTGGACACTGCTGTCTAGGCTGCCATCTATCTGCTAATAAAAACCTTTTAGGGGAAGCCAGGATGGCTCAGTGGGTTAAGAGCTGGCTTTGAAGCCCAGGGGACCAAGGATTGAATCCTGGACCTGGCCCATGTGGACCCATATGCTGAACTGGTGTGTGCTTCCTGTTCCCACCCTGCACAGCCCCTGCCCACCTGTGTGGAAAGAAACCATGTTGAAAACTGATGACATACAACTATGGAGACTGCTCTGGACCCTCCCTCTTATCTCTGTCTCTCTCTGTCTCTGTCTCTGTCTCTGTCTGTGTCTGTCAAAAACAATAAAAAAAATAAATTTTAAATACATTTTAAAATTATAATAATAAAAAAATAATAACAGAAACTTTTATTGAGTATGTTTTATGTGCCAAGCATTATTACAAAATCATCTGCATTTATCATCATACATATCTCATAATAACTTCACAGAATAGACACTGTTATCATCACAATTTTACAAAAAAGGAAACTGAGACACTAAAGACTAAATAACTTGTACAAAGTTAATGGCAAGTAAGTGAGAAAGGCAGATGTCAAATCCAAACATACTAGGCTAAACTATAAAGAATGAGTAACCAAAGCAGCAGAAATGTTGTTGTTGTTGTTTTTTAAATAATGTTCTATAATGATTTCTTCCCAAACAGTGCATTTTGCTGAATGCCATGGACATCATGACCCAGTAGCTCAGGTTATAAGAAACTGATGGAGGAAAGCTAGGTTATAATGCTGTTTTCTTTCTCTAATGAGCACCAGTTAGACATTTAAACGTTTCCTTTATTATACAATATAATCACCTCGAGATCATCCATTCATTTTTGTTTACTACATATTTGTTAAATAGCTCCCATGAACCTAAACTGAACTAGAATTTGAGAACAATTTGCAATTTGCCAGGAAAACGTGGAGAAACAGACAATTGAAGGGGTGATAAACTCTTATGAACAGTGTCCTTTTGAATTTTTATGACTAATAGATACTTTGGCATGGTAGCTCAATGACTCTGCTTGTACCCTTTGACCACAAGGGCATTAAAGACCTTCTTTTTATGTTACTACAAGTAGTGCATATAAGACTAACAAGAAATGTCTTCACATGAGTTCTTTTCACATGGAGAAGAAATATATTAGAGTTTATCAAATTTATGTATATCCCACACCCATTCTGTATTCACAAAAGGTCTGAGGAAATGAATCAGAAAGAATAAATATATTTTTCCTCAATTTAGGTTCACAAAAATTAATGTTTACATTGACATTCCAAACTTCAAAGTATTCTCACAAAGAGACATCATCTTATTTTATGTAAAAGGAAATACAAAGTTTGCCTTCAACAATATAATAAATTATATTAAGTATATCTTTTAGGCATCTGTCCAGGCCCTCCCCCCATGCTATACCCTCAAACTCTACCCCTACATCTTTCTGCCACATTCTTCTCATTCAACATATCTTTGGATATTTCTTTCCTGTCACTATGGCCAATGATCCAGTTCAGAAAAATAGATCCTCAAGGGAGAACATACTTCAATAATTCATTCATTCATCAAACATGTATCTAAATCCTACTATGCTCCAGGCACTATGCTAGATGTTGAGAATAAAATTGTTTGTAGAAACATATAAGGCCTTCCTTAATTGGGTCTTGCTTCACCACTAACAGAGAACACTACAAATTGGCCAGGAGATAAACATCCTGGGTCCACTTTATTAGTTCTTATATCAGATTTGTCCCTTTCAACTCTGATTTTTGTTCTTGCTCAGACTTGGAGGCACAGTTTTTACCTCTGTATCAGAGGTTGGTTTATTAGCAACTCTACTTTTACATGATGCCCACTCTTTGGCACCCTGTATCCTGTTTATAATATTCACAGAATCTGCCAATCTGGCTTTGCTATTTCTACCTTAGCAGTAGGAGTCCAACTGATCTGCAAGCACATTGTGGAAGCTAAGATAAAGATCCCTGCCTCCTTTTGTTGAATTCCTGCTCTTACATCTCTCTTTTGTTCTATTATCCTCTAATTCATATTGATCTAATTTTCCCTTCCATCCTCTTGCTTCATACACCTTGTCCTCTAACCTGGTAATTTAAAACTCTTCTGATTTCCCAAATCACTCTATGATAAGACTTGAAAACTCATAACACATTTTTAATGGACTGTGCATATTTTCCAGACTACCTGGATCCCAAAGTTGACATAAATACCATGGAATCCAACTTACCCAACCAAAGAAATCTACTTCATGGAAGTTATCAGAGTCTCCCAAAGCCAAGTGATGTACTGTGGAATGTGGGACCCTTCTTCAGTAGTCACCCCTATTAAAAACATCATCATCCAAGTCATTTGATCTTATTGAGCACAATGTTGTTCTGCAAATATCCAAACTTCCTTCTTTGGTACAGGTAAGGAATTCTGGTCCTCTTCACGAGGTTTTGAAAACCTCTGAAATTTCATGGCATAAGATCCCCATACTGTCTGTGTAAAAGGCTGTACCTTAGCCCTCAGACACCCCCTAGAAACAATGTAATATAGTAGAACAAACACTGGATTTGGTGTCAGAAAATCTGAGTTCCCCTCCTTGTTATGCCACTGATTTACTTAGACTCTTTGAACAAGTCCCTTGTAGCAGGCTTCTGGTGACTCATATGTAGAATGTAGAAACCATTCTAGGTACACTATAGTTGTTTCCAGCTCATGATGCCCACAAATCTACTTCTGTAGGCTCTGTAACCAACAAATATTTGTCAGGATGCCGGGATGGCTCAGCAGGTTGAGCACTCATCTTGCAGGCCCGGGGTCTGAGGATTGAGTCCTGGCCCCAGTCCACACAGACCCATGTGCTGAACTAGGGTGTGGCCTCCAGTTTGGTTCTCAAAGGGGTGAGCTTCCCATGCAGGAAGACCCCAGCCCAATTTCCACCCTGTGCGCCCCCCCGCCCACCTGTGTGGAATGAAACCATGTTGAAAACTGATGAGATGCATCTATGGAGACTGTGTCTCTCTACGTCTCTCTCTGTCAAAACCATAAAATAAACCTTAAAAAAAAAAAAGATTTCTGTCACCACTTTTATTGTTTATAGTTTCCTAGATCATTGTAGCTGTGCTGGGTAGAGCTACATAAAAACTAATACATAAAACAAAACAACAACCAAAAAATCAAGGTAAAAACCCTGGTTGCTGGTTCTTCTGTTCAGATATAACCAAATTCTGGAATAGCAGAGTTCACTGTGGTCCATGTCATGGAAATTGCCACCTGGGAGTGTTATAAGAAACACCAGTAAAAGGGATTAAGAACTACAACTTGGTAGTTACAAAATAGTCATGGGAATGTAAAGCATAGAGAATATAGTCAATAATATGGTAATAATTATATATCATGCCAGGTGGATATTAGATTAATCAGGGGGATCGTGTCTTAAATTATATAAATGTCTAACCACTAGGCAATACATATGAAACTAATATAAAACAGTATTGAATGTCAACTGTAATTGAAAATTTTTAAAAGGGTGGGGAGAGAGGTGAAGAGGAATAAGAGGATCTAACTTCCAGGTATAAAGCAAATAAGTCATGGGGATATAATATAAAGCACAGGAAATACAGTCCACAATACTGTGATAGCATAGTATGATGTCAGATGGTTGCTAAACTTACCATGGTGATCACTTCTTTAGGTACATAAATGTTGAATAACTATGACGTGCACCTGAAACGAATACAATATTGTACGGTATGTTAGCTATTTTTAATAAATATATATTTTTAAAAAGAACAAAATAAACACACACACAAAGAATCACCAACAAACTGAAAGCACAGTTGCTGGTTAAGGAGATAGAACTAGAGAGGTCTCTGTGCAGACGACTGTTTTTTCTTGTAATTGAACCACTTTAGTAGCACAACCAAACTGCAACTCCCTTAGACAATTAAACGGTGACCATATTTTAGTGTTTAAACATCAGCTTTCTGAATACCTAAAGTGGGGCTAAGTGAAAATTGGATAACATTTGCCTGACATTGTCACTGGCCTTTCTGTAATGTCAAAGATGGATTTGCATAATTATGCTGAAAGCTAGGAAGCTTCACACAGCAGGTTTCCTGGCTGGTGTTAGGTTTTAGTTATGCTACAGCTGTGACTCTCAAGATGAAGAAAATGTCTTTCAGAAATGAACAGTTAGAGAACACACTTTCTACGACAGTATAGTAACAGCTTAACAATTTAACTTGCATACTGATGTCGAGGTCTAATTAAAATAGGCCTGATAAACAACCTTCTGCTTGGTATCAAAAGGGTGTCAGAGAAGAGTCCAAGAGATGTTACCTCATAAATCTCTTCTTGATTAAAATTCTTTTAAGCTGGCCAGATGCCTGATAGAAGTAAACTTCTAAAGACTACCTCTGTAACAGATGTGTATAATTGTGCAATTTTATCTTTCAAGGTCACTGTACTCGTAAAATGTTTCTTTTGAATGTGTGTACAAGGAAAAAATGCTAAAGCAGGTGAGGCCTGTTTCGTCTCCAACTGTACTCCTTCCCTGGGGCACTTAAAAATCTCCAGCTCTCTTTCTCCAGATGATTTTTCACGATCCATCCTTGCTTTCACAAGAGGATTTGAAGTCCCTTAGCCTCACTTCTCTTAGTCTGTGAAGAGATCGTGTTGGTTTTCTCTTTTTGTTTGTAACTTTCAGATGTTAAATACAGGTCCGTTTTCTTTCATTTTAAATAACACACTAGGACTTGCAATACATTAATAAAACATTATAAAAGATTAAAATTCTTAAGGTCATAGAATGATGCCCTAACTAAAAAGGAACATTCAGACTGCAGTCAACTAGTGGACACGCATGATTCTGAGGGCTGCAGGCTCACTGGGTGCCTTGGTAATCATAGCATTTGGATCAGCTTTAAGATCAGCTTTCCAAAGAAATATTTTCATTCAGACCTAACAGTGTATTGCACATTGATATTTAATGTATTACAAAGCCCTATATGCTTTTCATATAATATAACACATTATGTTTTTCATTCTCCTGTTGATTAAAAGGATTTTTATTCAACATCTAGATTTTACTATGGAATTAAGAAACACCTAGGATTGTTTCACAGGAAAAAGCAAAGATGATGAACTACCCATTTTCATTCATTCACACTACTTATTAGGTTCAAAATAAATATTTATTTGGTTGGTTTTCCTGCTTATATGGTACTATTATACAGTATCTGCACATGTAGTTCTGTTTTGACCATGTTATCCTGCCCTGCATAGAAAGAAATCTTACCAGACTTCAAATGACACAGAGCCTACCTCCCAGCTATTTCTCATTCGAACCAGAGGTTGCACTTTGTGCAATTTGCTAAATGGCAATCTGTTTTGGAACAACCTCATAAACACAAGAGTAGTCAGATAGATTAATGCAGAATTTCTTATTTTTTAAAGGGTAACAGGGCAACTATCTAGCTTCTGTAAGGCACAAAGGCAGCAGCAGAAACAAAAGTCACATCAATTTTTAACAGATTATTATTAATAAAAAAAATTGCACGTACGCAGCACTTTACAATTTACAAAGCCCTTTTACATTCCATGATCTCAGTTGATCCTCACGCCAACCCTGTGGAACAGGTGTTCATTATTATAGACATTTGACAGATGAAAATATTCAGGCACAAAAAGTTTAAATGACTTACCCAAGGTTGCACTGTGAGTTGGTATGCATAAGAATTGGTTGCCTTTTGTACTAGAGAAATGAGGAAGGGAAGTACGCAGAACTCACAGTTCTACTCCCTATACATCCTGAAAGGGAAATCTCACAGCAGTGTGTGGCATGCTCATCTTTATTTCATCAAGTGTCTTCACTATGTTTAAACATGTGCAGAAGCAGCAGACATGCCGGTTGCTCAGTGAAATTAGCTTGGTGCAGATGTGATAGTTAATGTTCAATAACAAGCTAATTATGTGCCACATTATCAATGTACAGTGTGACCTAAGTATGACTGACACCCTAATAAAGGTATGAATATTGATAGTTTATTTTCTGATAAACTCAGTAAATTAAAATCTACTCCTCAATCAAGTCAGGGAGTAATTTTCTTATGACATGAATTTTATGAACTATCAGCAAGCCCTGCCCTCCTTCCCAACAAATATCAAACATTAGCCAGTTGAATATTCACTGTGAGAGTCACATCTCAAAACTGAAATATTCTGTGAGATCTATTGGGATTAATTTCCAAGACATTAAATAGCCATGTTCTCCATTTTCTCTGGTGTCTAACAATAAATGTCAACTAATTAGAAAACAGGGGAAGCTGGGATGGCTCAGCACGTTAAGCGCTCACTTTGCAGCCCAGGAGCCTGAAGATCAAATCCCAGACCCGGCCCATGTGGTCCCATATGCTGAGCTGGGGTGTGCCCCCAGTTCAGTTCTTGCCGGGGCCTATGTGGGAGGCTCTGGGCCCAGTTCCTGCCCTGTGCAGCCCCGCGCCCACCTGCGGAATGAAACTATATGGAAAACGAATGCTGTCAACTATGGAGACTGCTCTGGGCCCTCCCTCTTCTCTCTGTCTTTCTCTATCTCTCTCTGTCAAAAAAAAACCAACAATAAAAAAATTAGAAAACAGAGGTAACTTCTGCCCCGCTTCCTGCTGATTCTTCCCCCCAAATATAAAATGGAGGTTCTAGCATATTTGTTTGTGTATTTATTTGTTTATGTCTAGCATATTTTATGAAGGCAGGCCTTCAAAAATCAGAAACAGGAAGCTTGCAATATTTGTAACAATTTGTAGCAAACTTTGTTTTCCTTAGAGATGTTTTTGAGGTAACCTGGTATTCTGTCTTTTAAAAGCTATTTCTATAAGGGAAAATGAAGTTTACTCACTAAATTTCAATGTTGAAAACAGCTACTAAACCTCCTAGGTGAAATGTGTTTATGTGAAAGACTGAACTTTGAAAAAGGTAATTACTACTTTTATGTTTCCATTGACATCACTCAATTCTCATTTTCATAATCTAAAAAGAAAAACAGGTTTTACCAATGCAGTGCTTATTAGCGTATGAATATGGACCTAATTGTCCCTTTTTGAATCTCAGAAGTAATTGGCAATGTCTTCTATGTAAGTGGGTTAAGGAATGTGCCATGTATGCAATTATAACTAAAAAGTTTCATTTAGAAAATTGCAACCTTATGTTCATTGTCTTTTAGTAACACAATAGCTGCCTGTCACTCTGACTTTCCTTAGGTTTATTTAAAAATGTGTGTAGAACAATTTTTTTTTAAGTATACCCAGTGTCTTGAATTATAGCAGGTCAATCAGTGCCCTGTAGCACTCTAATACTGTGCATACTCAGATTACATCCAACAAAGCCAAAAGGATATTCAAAAAATATAAGGAAGATAGTTATTTGGCATGCAACAGACCTTGATATAACCCTCAGTTGTTGTTTTTTTCATTAGATTCAATTTCCTTTTCAACTGGACAAACCAATTCAGGAAGTAGCATAGTCTGAATGCTCTACAAGTTTCTCAGAAATCTTTTCAGTGACCTTTCTTAAGACTTAAAGAAAAACGTTTCTGCCTAACACTGCAAGTTTCTTTTTCCTAGCTTAAAGATGCCTGCCGTTTTTAGAATGTGGGCTAGAGATCCATGAGAATTTACTTAAATGTGTTTGATTATTATAAATACAGGGTCCAGCAGAAGTAACACTCTTCTTTAAGTAATACAGTATAAATGGATGTGTTGTCTTAGTAACCTTAGTAACCTTTGTGTTCCAGGCTCCCTGAAGTAAAATGGCCCATTGACTGACCAGGGAACAGCAAGTGAGAGCAGTGAAGCTGTCGTTACAGAATTACATGCTTATGATTTTGTAATAAAAAAAAATGATACAGATGACCAGCTCATAAAACAGGGTGTTACTTATGCCAGACCCTGTACTCATTTTTAAAACACTAGGCTTATTTCTACATATGACTGCTCAACCTGTAAAAGTGAAAAATTCTCTCAAATAACCAGATTTCTTTTTGGTTGTGTATTGCCAAATACTAGTTTGGCTAATTGTGTTTGGTTGGTTGGTTGGATTTTTATCCAGAACTGCAAATGAAATGTCCATTTCATAACCTGCATGCCTGAATTTCAAAATAGTCTGACTGTACCCGCTTAATATCCCATTAAATCAGTTTTCAGTATATTTGTTTTATGTTATACTGACATCTATGGACTTCCTAAGAGAAATTCAGCTTTTTAGAAAAGTTCTGTGGGTTGCTTATAAGTCACTTAAAATGTGACTCAACTATGTACAGTAAGGGTCTCAAATCCACTGTGAGTAGAGGAAGCCAGGATGGCTCAGCGGGTTGAGCATTCGCTTTGCAGCCCCAGGGACCAAGGATCATATCCTGGCCCTGGCCCATTGTGGACCCATATGCTGAACTGCAGTGTGCTTCCCATGCGGGAGGCCCCCAGTTCGGTTCTTGCTCCCCGGTTTAGCCCCTGGCTTGAAGGGGTGTGCCTCCCATGTGGAAGGCCCCCCAGCCCAGTTCCTGCCCTGTGCAGCCTTCACCCATCTGTGTGGAATGAAACCATGTGGAAAACTGATGATGTACAACTATGGAGACTATTCTGGGCCCTCCCCCTTCTCTCTGTCTCTCTCTGTCTCTGTCTAATGAAAACAGCAGTGTGCATAGTTGGAATTGGAGGACACAAAGGTGAAAACCACATTTGGTGTAGAATGGAGTATTCTTGATAAATATGTAATCTGAAAAACATGTAATCTTGTGAGAAGTCTAGTGAAGGTAGTTAGGGAACCTATAGATTTTGCTATAACAGGTATAGAAATTAAGTCATTGCTCAAAGATTTGGGGATGATGTACAAAAGAGAAATATAATATAATGAGTAAGGTGTCAAAGATGAACCCTCCAGATCCAAAAGATGAATTTGGGCTGCAATTGGAGATTTAATAATCAAGGAAACATAGGGAGCAGAACATTTGCCTAAGGATGCCTATATTTGAGAGAATCGAGTTTGAAAACAATGGATCATATCATAGCTGCAAAGTTGTGACACATGTATGATCAAATCCAGAATTATGAAGGTCCTTGTGCAAAACAGCATTGGATATATATTAAATTATATAGTGCATATAAAGTACTTAGCACAATGAATACATATTACTTATTCAATCAATGGTTCTATTATTATTACTATGTGCATGGTGCTATGCTGAGTATTTTATGTATATTATGTGGCAATAACCCTATTTAGATAGGTATTGATACTCTGTCTTAAATAATTTACTAAGATAATAGAAATGTTCATTTGCAGCATTGGAATTTAAATTCAGCCTATTCGACTCCAAGGTATGGGTTCTCAGAGCTAAGCCATAGGCTTCCCAAGGAATGCTAGTGATATTTCTTGAAACTTAGAAAGATAAGGCAATTTATGGCATATATTTTATGTATAGATAATGGTGTTGACATTGGTAGTTAGCATCTTTATTTCTCATAGGATGAGAAACTTGAAGTTTAAAAAGTTGAGTTGACATTTATTTCTGGATTTTTTATAGAATTGATGCTACTGCTAGATCTTTCCAGAATGAGGTGTTCTATTCACTCAAGCAAGGACATTAGAGCACATTACATTATTGATAAAGTAGGCTGATAATCCCATTCTGTTCTATTCCATAATAAAATGTAATGTTCATAAATCACTGGGAAACTTCAAAGCTGTCACGTAGAGGAACATGAACCGGCAATCACATTATTTGTACTCAGTTGGAAAGTTGTTTTCTTCTAATCTTCCTTTCAAATACATATCCATGTGTATGTTTTCAGAGACCTAGGCAAGAAAAAAATGTTGCTTAGGAAGACATGGATAAGAGGGTTCAGTCATTAATCCTGGACAGTAATGGCACTGAAGCTTCAATAATAGTTATAAAACTAGTGTGGAAAATAACAAATATCAGGCTGGCTCTGGTAAAAGCTTGTCCAACCTGTAGCCTGTGGGCCACATTTGTCCCAGGATGGCTTTGAATGTGACCCATCACAAATTCATAAACTTTCTTAAAACATTATGAGATACTTTTGCATTTTTTTTAGCTCATCCGCTATTATTAGTGTATTTCATGGGTGGCCCAAGACAATTATTCTTCTTCCAATGTGGCCCAGGAAAGCTAAAATGTTGGACAACCTTAGTAAGCAGTTTTTGTTTTTTTGATTTTTAAGATTTATTTTATTTTTTTTGACAGAGACAGAGAAAGACGGAGATGGAGAGAGACAGAGAGAAGGGGGAGGGCCCAGAGCAGTCTCCATAGTTGTACATCATCAGTTTTTAACATGGTTTCATTGCACACAGGTGGGCTGGGGCCGCACAGGGCAGGAACTGGGCTGGGGGCCTCCTGCATGGGAGACACACCTCCTCGAGCCAGGGTCCGAACCGGGGGTGGTGAAAATCGAACTGCGGGGGCCTCCCACATGGGAAGCAAACCTCAGTTCAGCATATGGGTTCACAGGGGTCAGGACCGGGATTTGATCTTCGCTCCCCAGGGCTGCAAAGTGAGTGTTTAACCCGCTGAGCCATCCCGGCTTCCCCAGTAAGCAGTTTTTGTTGTTGTTGTTGGTTTTTTCAGTATTTTTATTGTTTTTTTATATATATAGAGAGAGATACAGAGACAGAGAGAGAGAGAAGGGGGAGGGCCCAGAACAGTCTCCATAGTTGCACATCATTGGTTTTTCCACATAGTTTCATTCCACAGGTGGGCGGGGCTGCACAGGGCAGGAACTGAGCCAGGGTCTCACCCCGGTGAGAACTGAACTGGGGGCATTCCCCAGTTCAGCATATGGGTCCACATGGGCCAGGGCTGGGATTCGATCCTCGGTCCCCAGGGCTGCAAAGTGAGTGCTTAACCCACTGAGCCATCCCGGCTTCCCCTCAGTAAGCAGTTTTAATGAACTTGTACAAACGGGTTTGAAACTCCGTTTAACCTTTTGGCATAAACCATCACCCCAGCCACTTTGGAGATAGTCTAACTACACTTAAAGTTGAGGCTATCTCCTTGATTTCTTGCTTACTGAGCCTACTTCTGAATCCTGCATATCCGGGATGCTGCCTCAGGGCAGCCTTCATCAATTCCAAGATAATTAATATAGCCTAGACAAGATGCTACTTACTCACTGTGCTTCTGGGTTGCACAGAATATTAGGGTCCCATCACATATACATTGATGTTGCTCGGAAGAAAAAAAATATATGGTGGTAAAAAGTTTTGGGAAATAGTAGTATGTATGTATGTATGTATGTATGTATGTATGTATGTATGTATGTATTATGATTTCTTTTCTTGTTTAACAGGGAGAGATACAAAGAGAGACAAAGAGAATGGGATGGCCCACAGCAGTCTCCATAGCCATATGTCACTAGTTGCGACATAGTTGCGTTCCATAGGTGGATGTGTGGCCATGCAGAGCAGGAACAAAACTGGGTGTCTCCCACAAGGAAAGCATGCTCCTGGGAACCAGGGTCCTCCCACATGGGAAGCACACCCCAGTTCAGCATATGAATTTGCACAGGTCGGGGCCAGGACTCAATCCTCAGACCCCGCTAGCTGCAGGGCAAGCACTCAACTGGCTGAGCCATTCTAGCATCCCCAGGAAATAGTAGTTTAAATGTTAAACAGATTTATTACTTATTACAGGATTTCTCAGACTTCCTAATAACTCGTATTTGCTATAAATCTTTAGGAGATGCATCTAGTGTGAACTGTTTTCCAAATGTACTTAAGCAGAGATTTTTGTTTGTTTGTTTGTTTTTCAATTACTACATACAAACATCTTATAGAATACTAGTATGTTTACATAAAATACAGTTTAAGAAATGCCTGTCTAGACTAATGTAGCAAGATGTATGACATAGCAATTAGTATCTGCAAGGTCTGACAATTAAGTTTGCAAACTCAACCTAGAAAAAGTGCTACATACCTCATTGTTGAATATCACTATGGTCACCTTCAAAGTATTCCCTTGGGAAGCTATGCACTGACACCAGTGCCTAGTCCACCCTTCAGAGCAATTTTGTAACTCTTTCTGGAATGGCCATCAGAGCCACCATCATTTTACCTTTGATGTTCTGAAAATCAACAAAACATCTTCCTTTCAATATATCCTCTATCTTCGGGTAAAGAAAAAAGTCATCAGGAGCCAAATTCAGTGAGTATGAAAGGTGTTCAAATACAGTTATTAGTTTACTGGCTTAAAATTCCCTCATAGACAGTGCTGTGTAAGCTGGCACATTGTCGTGATGCAAGAGCCATGAGTTGGTGCAAAGTTCAGGTCATTTTCAACAAACTTTTTCACACAGCTTTTTCAGCATTCTAAACTGTCAATTTGGTTGACTGTTTGTCCAGTTGGTACAAATTCATAATGAACATCCCTCTGATATCAAGAAGTTTAGCAATTAAGTTTTGACTCTTGATTTGGACTGATGGAATTTTTATGGTCATAGAGAATTGGCTGACTTCCATTGTGTCATTTGATGCTTTGTTTCAGGGTTGTATTGGTACACGCATGTTTCATCACCAGTGATAACATGACCTAAAACATCGTCTTGCCTTTCCAAGGTCTTGTAAAATTTTGACTTTCCTTGGCTTTTGTTCATCGGTGCGCTCCCTTGCAACTGTTTTTCAACACACCTTTCTCATGCCAAGATTTTCAGTGAAGATTTTCCCAACTATTTGTCTATTGGTGTTTACTTGGCCTGCTATGCTTCTCACAGCAGACAATTTTGATGCACAATTAGACAAATTTTTGCCATGTTTTCATCAGTTATGTTTATTAGTGACCACCCTGACACTTGTTCATCAGTGACACTTTCTTTCTCATCAGAAAAACATTTCATCAATTTGTACACTGTCATTTTCTTCATGGCATTATCCCTATCAACTTCAACTAACATGTCCATGATGTCACTTCCACCTTTTCCAAGTTTAATGAGAAATTGAATGTTTGTTTGTTGCTCTAATTAAAGCTCCAATGTTCTTGCAATGGCACACAAAAACACACAATAATGAATGCCACTCAGCAAGACACCACTACATGTCAACAGGAACACAGCTGTGAGACATTGATATACCAAGGCTTCGAAACCTTACGGAGTTGTTTGTACAGTGCTGCCAAAGTAAGTGCATGGTGTCAAGTTCACGAACTTAATTGTCAGACCTCATATACTGGAGGTCCAAGATGCTGTCAGAAGTTTCTGGAAACCAAACTCAAAGTTTTTAAGTCAACCCAAAGAAAACTTTTTTTTCTCTCTTTTTTTTTTTATTGTTAAATTTATTAGGGTGACATTGGTTGGTAACAATTAGATGTACAAATCTACATTACATCGCTTATGTATTGCATTATGTGCTCACCACCCAGAATCAGCTCTCCTTCTATCACCATATATCTGGTGCCCACTCCCAACTCCTCCCACCCCCACTCTCTCTCCCCTCTTCTCCCTTCCCCTCAGGTAACCACCAAACTATTGAGTATGTCCATAGTTTTTGTTTCAACCCAAAGAAAACTTGATAAGAGTGTTATCTTCACCAAAGAACACGTCTGACAAGTCTTTCAAGCTCAGGAACCAGTGTGTCTGAGGAAGGTCCTGCGAACTCCAGGCCCACCTGGGTTATAGCCCCAGTGCCCCGCCTTGCTCTGCTCTGTTCAGCATTGAAGCCTAGGATTTCTTCATTTCTGGAGGACACTCTAGTTACTTCATTGGCACAGAAGCTTTTCTCTACATTGCAGTCTTTTTATTTCTTTTTATTTATTTATTTATTTATTTTATTAATTTTTTGACAGAGAGAGAGAGATACAGAGACAGAGACAGAGACAGAGACAGAGACAGAGACAGAGACAGAGAACTGAACTGGGGAACTCCCCAGCTCAGCACATGGTTCCGCACGGGCAGGGGCCAGGACTCAACCCTCGGTCCCCAGCACTGCAAAGTGAGCGCTCAACCCACTGAGCCATCCCAGCTTCCCCTACATTGCAGTCTTTATGGTATTAACCCTGACTACTTGCCTAGTTAGACTGCTTGTCTTCTTTTTTTTATTGTTAAATTTATTGAGGTGGCATTGATTGATAACAATTACATTGTTTCCAGGTGTAAAATTCTACATTACAAAGAGAATAGATATAAGAAACATCCTTAAGAAAAGGAACCACTGCATGTATGAAACTTTCTTTTATACAATGTTCATGGTAACCACTGAAAAAGAACTTAGAACTGGGACACATAATAATAAAAAAGAGAAAACAGAAAAAGCAATCATAGACTGCTTGTCTTGTCAGACCCCTCTCCCTAGAGATTATAGATAATTAAGTAATAAATTATGATGATTACATCAAATCATATATATCTTACCAGGTAAATTAAATTACACATGTAAAACACTCAACAGAGTATAATGTGGTATACACTCAGCAAATGTTGGTTTCAAAATGATTATTGAAAATCTCTTTAGCAAAATCTACCATCCATTCCATGCTTTTGTTTTTCATTTTGTACATTTTTATATTATTATTATTTATAATTTTTAAAACCACACACATGAATTACCCTTATTTTAAAAGTTAAAATAATGAAATAAGACAGCCACAGTCAAGTTCTATCTGTTTTCACTTACACGTATATGAGGTACCTAGGGTAGTGAAATTCATAGGGACAGAAAGTAGAATGGTGGTTACTAGGGGCTTGGGGTTGGAAGGAATGAGAAGTAAGTTTTTAACGGGTAAGAAGTTTCATTTTGGGAACACGAAATACTTGTGAATATTAATGGTGTTAACGTTGCACAATGTCACTGTGAATGCATTTAATGTCACTGAATTGCACTTTAAAATGGTTTAAGACAGTAAATTTTGTTAGGTGTATTTTACCATAATTTAAGTTTTTAACCAAAATTTTTAAGAATTAAAATAATTAAATAAAAATGTTTCTTTACCTTCTTTTTGCCCTTCTGAGAAGATTTCTGTCTTCCTTTTGTCTCCTATTCAACTTATTTTTCATAGTGCTATGAGAATGGTGAATCTGACCATAACATTCCCCACTAAACACTATAGGATAAAATTTAGTTTAAAGCTGACGTACCACCTCTTCATCTAAAGCCCCTGCTTAGCTCCATCTCGAACACTGCCATATTTTTATCTCTGGTCAAACCATACCAAATTGCTCTTATTTTTCCAAACATGTGGTATTTAATGATTTCTTGTATTTGCCTAAAATGTCTTCTCAGAGTCCCTTATCTGCCTGAGGAACACCTCATCTTTCAAGACTAGGCTTAGTGTCTGCTCTGTGAAGCCTCCTCTGACATACCCCCACCTCAGGCCAAGCAGAACACTGCCTCTTTTGTACCACCATTCTACCGAGTCTATCATTCCATCACTACAAGTAGTGTGCTGCATTGCAATGGTTTGCTGTTTATGTCTGTCACCCTCACTAGGCTGGGAGGACCTCACGGGCTGATTCCTGGTCTGTCGCCCAGGCTTAGAGTACAGTTCCTGCTATGTAGAAATTGATTAGGACATTGTGAAGTGAGTAAATGAATCTAGAAAAGAGGGAGCATAGATCAGTTGACTTTTATTCTTGCTTCCACTACTACTATCAATATAAATCCTTTCTAAAAATTCCTTAAAAGGACTCTGTGTTGTTAGGATGACAGCCAGACCAATAGCTGATGATGGAAAAGGAAAGAGGTGGCCAGCCTCAAATATCTAAAATCTATGCTTTCCTACTTCTCTCCTGCCTCTAAAGAAACCACATCAGTCTTGGAGCCAAGGGTGTTTCCCTTTCTAGTCTCTTATCACTGCCTGACTGATAAGGGATTCAAAGTTGGTGAAAGGGGCAGCAATGGAGAGGAGTCACTGAGGAAAAGGGGAAATTCATTCTGGTCTTCCCATGTTGAAAGTGAACTTCATTTTTCATAGAAATGCTATTATATACGTTGTACACACTCTTTCACTTCAAGCATGTCATGGGTTAAGTAGCCTTGGGTAGACTGGTTTGGGAATATGACCATAATTTATAACATTGTTTATATGGGAAAACTGTTTCTGAGTTCAAAACAACAAACCTTTGGAACTTGGAGACTTCCTGAATTCTTTTTGGAAGTACAATGAATGTATCAATGGGAATCCAGATATTTATATGAAAATAAAGAGTTTTAGTCAAGGGGAAAGTGATCATGGCTATATTTAACTATAGCAATATAGGTATTATGACTTAGATTATACCAATCTTATTCCTTAATTCTGAAAATATCCATTATTGCAACCAGTATTATATTCTATAACAAGGTAATTGAAATAAAGTTGAAAAATACAAGTTTCCATTTTAACCCAGTCTCATAAAGGTCCATCATCCAATATAACCTAAGTATGTCATACACAATGCCTGCAACTTTGCTGCAGGACAGAAGCAGCCTGTAAGTGATGCACACTCTCTCAAGCACTTTCACAGCAAAATGTCAGGCCATGAAAATGACTCACTGAGTTACAGATTGTCATCAGGGTACAATATTCCCTGAAATAAAACAGTCCTCTGTAGGGACCCTCTGTGTGTAAACAGATGCATTTGAAAACTCATATGACCTAAATGGTTATTTCTGGCCATTCCCCTTTCCGCATCCAAATGTTTGTGATATATTACTGTGTAGTTGAAAGCTGAAAGGCAATATGCATGATTTGAGAGGAAACAGTTCATTTACTGACACTACACAGAAAAGTTGAAGAAAGAGGCTTTCTTCTTTAAAAAAAAAATAGCAGGAATCTAAAACTGCTCTTAAAAATCACCATTTTTTGTTAGAAAAAACAGTCATGGATGTCTGTCAAATACTAATGACAGTCTGTCAATCACACCCCAACCCCACCCCTCTCTGTTTTCAAGAACTTGCCTACTTATTGTAAAACTTAGCTTTTAACTATTTCCAAAGCAACAGAATTACATTGCTGCTATGTGTGACTGAAATGTGTGACAGGTTGTTTAGATTGTAATTCCAAGGCCCCAGTTGTGACCCTACCAATGAACACACTCTCCTCACTCAATAGAGCCTTGTGTCTACATAATGTCAAACAAATGGTAGAGCACTAAACAAATAATGAGCTGATTCAGTAATCTGTGGAGTGTCTCGGGTCATATCTACATTATTCCGAGAAGCACAGTCAAGCCTGCCCCACGGCAACATTGAAGTGAAGGAATTGTCTGGACTACCCTCTCACATCTCATCTTGATATACAGTACTGAACGTGCAGAACACATTCATTCACTAAATGAATGAACCCTAAGAAAAGACTCTCAGGTCTTTTTGGGATGGACTAAAATCACCTGATTTTTCCCCCCAATTTTAACCATCTCATTCATACTCGTTTAAAGGAATCACCTATTTTAGGCTAAGGCAAATTAGGGAGATTGCTCTGGTTGTCTGCTGACTCAGAGCAAGGCTGGATTCAAAAGAAATGATATATTAAGGTAAGGTAAAAGGGGTAGGCAATGGGCTGAAATGTTCAGCAAAGGTGACAGACAATACATGGGCCTAGGGCCCTGCTTTTTTCAAGAGGACTGAACTTAGCCTCTCTACCTCTGCTTCTCTCTCTCTGAACCAATGTTTCATCTTTCCCTCCAACCTCAAAACAATATGTGTACCCAATCACTGTTCATGCTCAACCTTCTTACACTTCCTATGGACTTTCCTAGCACTTATTGTCACATTTACCATGGACACCTCTACTGACTACTATAGCCAGTGTCAAGGCTTGTTTACACAACTGGATTATAATCTACCTAAAGAGAGGAACCTTGACTTCTACTTTTTTAAATAGCTGTACAACGCATTTCCTGCTGCTCTTGTTAGATGTTTTAACTTTCTTTTCTTTGCTTACCAACATGTGCAGGGCCTTTGGACTGGTCAAATAACAATAAAAACATGACTCTGCCTTCCCTAAGGTTTTGTCATCCACCTGTTTCTCTTACTATGTTCTTTTTTCTTAGGTGGTATTATCCAATCTCTGGATTTCAACTATCAACTGTGAATATGGTTTCTAAGTGGCCATCTTCAGCTTTCATTTTGATTAAGAATCCCAGTCCTACTTCTCAAAAATGACTGACTTGAATAACCTGTTGTCATCTAATGTTTGGCCTAGGATCAAAATCCCCTTCTTTTTCCCATGTTTACTTTTGCTCCCTAACATATACATTTCTGCTAATTAGACATGAGTCCCCAAATTATTCTATTTAGTTTATTCCAACAAACATTAATTGAATACTTACAATGAACAAGACATTGAGCCCAGAAATTGTGCTGGCATGATTAAATCTTCCTTCTGAAGCTTCCCTCTCATTCTCTGTCCTCAGTCCATCCTGAAGC
>PVKE010029614.1:0-20130 GCA_004027555.1 Craseonycteris thonglongyai | reverse complement strand
GCCTTAAAAAGGCATTCTAGTGAGAATTTCAATAAGGGTTGGAGCAAAAAGATTTTCCAGTTAATTGCCTTAACCAGAATGTGTCATTCCTGAAATGATCTGGTTAATCCATTCCTTAATATATTTTGAAAAATATTCATTAGAGACTGTAAAAATGTTTAAAGCAAATACTACTATTGAAAGCACAAAAGCTAAGCTACAAACATAAGTTTTAAAATATAACTGTTGATTCAATCTTCTAAAATTCTAGTCAGTTTCTTCCATTTCTGATTTTATTATAATAGCATGAATCCATTGCTTGCTTTTAAGACGATTTTTCTAACTGGTATTCTCCACAAACAATTTAAACTACATTGAAATGGCTTGCATTTCAAGGTGTATGATTGCTTAATATTTTCTTCAGAAGCAATATTTGTGCTTGGGTAAGCTTGTTGAACTTGTACACACTTTAACAATCCAACACCCACTTACTTGGGTTTCACAGTGTGGTTAGTACTTGGACTAACATATCCCTTACTTAGCTCCTTAAAAATTATGCATTTTTGATGTCTCACTTATATTACAATAAGATTCATTTTACATTAAATTAATGTAGCTTAATCGGATACGATATTTGCCAAGAAAGAAAAAGAATCTTGTTCATCTTTAACTTTCTTGTTGAGTTGGGCATGGCGTTTCAATAAAAGTCCTTGGAAATTTACGTGGAGACAAACACTCCCTTGTAGCCTGCTTTTCTTTCCAGGAAGGTCACCATCGGATTGCTGAACTTAGTGGGTCGCCACAGCTAACCTTACTTGTTATTGACTTTCACCAGTATTGTCTGCATGGGCTCCCCGGGGACGGTCTTCAGGTTTCAGATGCAGATAGGACAAAGCTGATACTGTCGTGACAGGTGGCTGTGGGTAGGTTACGGTGCGTTCTGATCACGGGAGCAGCAGTGGAGATGAGCACACAGAGCAGCCGGGAAGACTGTCCCAGGCTGAACAAACACTGCTCAGTGAGAGGTTGCTCAAATGAATGTAGGTTCTCCTGAGCAGTAGCACTGATACCCAGAAGCATCAGAAGATACCGGACTTCCGGCAGACCAAAGATGCACATTTTATATTCCCTGTCCTCCGGGATAGTTTATGTTGGGAGAACATGCTTGTCATGGGAGCCTTGGTGCTAAACACAGAACAAACTAGTTCCCAGGCTTCTCTGTTCCAGAGAGCTTGTCCAGTCCCCTTTGCCAATACGAGCACTAACTTTCGTAAGCACTTACCTCGACGAAGGATTGTTGAGTGATAACATCTTGTGCCACTGTAAAGGTTTGTGGAGAGAAAAATTTTATGTCTAGGTTTTCGAAGGCATGAGTCATTGATGAGAAAGTAGAAAAGAGTTAGCTCTTCCAGCAGATGTTGAACTAGGCAACTCATCTTATGCTCTTGACAGATTCTAGTTGGCTTCTCTTAAAAAGTAGGTTGAATTGGAGAAACTCATTAATTAAAACACAGAGACCTTTTATTTGCTTTATGTATTTGAATTTGTTTTTCTCTATTAAAGGGAAAAAATGTGTTGGGGGCCACAGGTGTTTGGTTAGATCTCACTATGTGACCCCAGGTGGCTCCAGAGTGAGCATTATTAACCACCAATGCAGATCTCTCTCGCAATCACTGCCTTTGGGTGGCTTTGTCTAGAAAGTGTTAGAAGTAGTGGATGGTTCCCCACTTTGGACACCCTCCTTAACGTTCTCCCACCTTGGGTGAATTTGTGGTTAGCAGGAGCATGCACAGCTTTGCTGGAAAAAGTATGATCGAGTTAAAAATAATAAAAACGTTTTAATTGGCTGCTCACCATAAAACATGTAGATGCAGCACACCAAAAACTTGCCCACTATACAAATGTTTATTGACATGTCACAGCTGTGTGGGTTAATTTCACAACTGTCAAGTAAAACCCAGGCCTATGTGTGTGTGTGCTGTGAAAAGAAAAGTTGGACACTTTATAATTTTTCAATATCTAATAATTACACATGAATGTACCTGATTTTTCATTAGCTAAATGGGATTGCCAAAAAGAACTAATGAATATTTTATGGTTGAGCTCTGTCAGTTTTTAAAGGAGGGACTGTGTATGAAATCATTTCTTTTAATACAAAGACAAGTGACTTCATAATTTAATGAAAGGCGCCAGATTGGAAAGCTTGCCTCTATAGCCTCGCCTCGTCTCCACATGGACTTGTAGAAGGCTCTCAATATGGGTTGGTCGATGGATTGACAGTCTAACTGATGTCCTGTTGGGCTTTCAGATACAAAGCAGGCAAATTATAATAGGTCAGTACGAGCCCCTTATAACACATCCATGTTTTTTGTTGTGGGGTCCTCACAAATACTATCAGAGATATTGTCATGAATTTCCAGCGGACTTGGAGAGAACTCTCCTGGAATTTCTGGTCTGGTGGTTTTCATGGCAAGACTCACTATTGGTGGTCACCAAGCCATGCCTTTGGTTTCCTGATGATGGGTGTGAAAACATTTCCCTCTTAACATTAAGGCAGTGATATGTTTATGTTACCCATTTGGGTAGGTGTTTATTTGTGCCTTTACTTGAAATATTTCTACAGGCTTGTGAGACAGCCGCTTTTGTTATGTCTCTATCATAGATGTCAGAGTTTACCAACATCCAATGCATGACTACAGGTTTTGGTTAAGACCCAACTTCTCAGAAATAGGATAACTGACAGTCATTATCTATCAAATTTCTAAAATTAATTTCAAATATTTCCCATTGAAGGGATAGAGAATAAATGCATCCCAACACATTCTGGAAGCATACAATCAGGTGGGTATAGATTGACAGTAATCTAACGTTATTAGCAATTCTTATCTAGTTAAAACAAGGAGGGGGCATGTTTCTTCAAAGTCACAATCTTCATTTTTGTACTTCGTAAATTATTAACCATTCGATTAGGAAAATAATGAGGAGCTGCAGATTAAATGGCAAAGGCATAGTTAGTAAAAAATGTCTTTTGATGGTTTTGATCTTGAGAGAGTAATGGGGTTGGGTTAGAAATTATCTGGTTGGTTCCTCATCTTAATTTTTTTTTACTGTAACATAAGTTTAAGCCTGGCACTCACTCGGTATAAGAACAGTAAGCTTATTTCATAGCCTAGAATTAAGGATATTATAAATGAATGGGAGGTGTTAGGATCAATTTCTGTATTGCTGAATGGACTACTGTGGCAAGAATAATGTGCTACGATCTTGAGAACAAAGGAAATCCAAGAGCTGGTCATTGCCAATAGGGAAGTTCACTGCCTGGCTGGGGAAACAAACGGAAGTATATAGTGGATGCACAATTCTACATAGCTGTGATAGATATGGGTAAAACAAAGCGCCGAATTGTATATTGGAGATCATTTGAACATAATGGTAGTTTTAAAAAGGTGCTAATTGTGACTATAATTAATTGATGGGGTTTCAATGGAAAGAGTAATTGTAGCCAGTCAGGAAATATGAAATACGATATGACATTTGTGAGATGTGTAGGGCATATGCTACTACCTTCTGGCAACTC
This sequence comes from Craseonycteris thonglongyai, assembly GCA_004027555.1. Taxonomy (NCBI): domain Eukaryota; kingdom Metazoa; phylum Chordata; class Mammalia; order Chiroptera; family Craseonycteridae; genus Craseonycteris; species Craseonycteris thonglongyai. The sequence goes on along the minus strand of PVKE010029614.1, from coordinate 16,574 downwards.
CTTCTTCATCTGTCTTTCAGCTTTTCTCTCAGGCCATTAAATGTTGGCGTTCCCTAAATCAGCTCCCTTTCTCAGTCTTTACTTTCTCTGTCTGGAAAAAATCTCATGCACACCCATGGCTCAGTGAGCCCTTATGAGCAGATGTTTTACCCATTTACATCTTCAGCCCCGACCACTCCTGTAGCTCCAGGCCCAAGTAACCAACTGCTTCGTGGACTCTGCTTCTTGGCCATCTCGATGGCTAAAGAAGCACATGCACTAAACTGGGATTATAATTTCATTTCCTTCCAAACGGAGTCTCCTTCCAATGCTTCCGAGCTTGGGAAATGGCCCCAACTTCTATCTGACTTACTCAAGGCAGACGCCAACCAGGAACCTGGAGGTCAACTCTAATGCCACCGTTCTTCCCACGACACTGTCCCATTCGTCCTGGGGGCCTGTTGATTTTACCTCCTTAGTGTCTCGCAAATAGGAACGCTTCTCTCCATGGTACTGCAGTCAAGGTTCTATTCCTTGGTTACTTACTCTCATAGAATTGTGGTTTTTCTTTTGTAGTGTCCAGTCAGGAGTTAGTCGTTCTTTGCACCAGACACAGCCCGTTGGCTTCTGGTTGTTCATGGCCACCCTTTCCTTTAGTAACAGAACCTGAATGCGGTTCAGGTTCTCACCTCCCCACGTGACTTAGGAGAGGAGGACCTTCCTTCCATCTCACAGTGTCTCTTTGCCAATGATAGAGTAAGGGGTGTGCACACAAGCAGGTTTGGGCCAATGAAACAAAAAGAGATGTGTGCCAGGTGGCAGTGGGGATGGCATTTCTGGCTGTTAAGAAGTGTCACTTTCTGACTCCGCTGATGAAGATGAGCATCCTGGGACAGCTTCAGCCATGCTGAGTGTGGAGACCACACAAAGAGCCGGCAGCTCTGAGACCCCCGCGAGCCAGTGCTGTGAGTTACCTTCTGCCAGACTTCCCACGAGAGGGGGCAGAGCCCATGCTCTTCGTGCCAAATGGAGGTGAAGGTTTTCTGTTACCAGAAGCTGGCACTATCTTAATGGACAGAATACTTTTGTTCTCAACTTACTATTATTTGATGGATAAAAACATGAGTTTCTACCTGTCTCCCCAACTTGACTGTACCCACCCCTGTGTCTGATTTGCTCACTGTTGGGTTCTCTATACGGAGGACCACTTCTGCAACTAGGCGGAGTTCAGGGAATATTTGATGGAGGAATGAATGCCTTCATCGTGAAAATGTAGGTGAACGTGAAAGGAGGGTCACAAAATGATGTCTGATCAATGCCAGGGATTGGTAGGAGCAGTCTGATAAATACACCAGGGTGGGCTGGGTGGTGGCAATGTTCTTCGTACAGGAGACAAACTACAAGGTGATCATTGAGCACTGGCTGGATTTGGACAGATAGGCAAGTAGACAGAAATGGTGGCAGTGGGGGAGGGGACACCAGGAAGGGGTCCAAGGGCAAGAGAATAGAGTGGAACCGAGCACACTTTGGTCAAGCCTTCAGCTCAAAATTTAAAATAGCTTGTGAATTGATGACTGATGCCCCTTAAAACTACATCTAAAGAGTGCAGGCTCGTTCTAAGAGACATGGAGCATCCTTAAAGACTTTTCAACAGAAGTAGGGCCTGATGTCGTGTATCTTCCTGGTATTTAACTCCTGGGTAGGGGTGGCCCTCACTTTATAATTCCTCATTATTTAAAAAAGAGCAGGACCCTGTGTACATGATTGTATAATTGCATATACAATCGGTAATGTAATTAGAAAAAACACGCCTTTCATTTTAAGCTTTTAAAAGCACGTCTCTCTAGTTGAGATTGAAAGAATAATTGCAGCCATAGTGTCTTACCTGTAGGCAGATTTCATAGTCATTCATTTTCAAATATCTGATGCCAGTAATTTAGGTAATTTAAGTAAGACTTCCAGAACATTATTCCTGTGTGCTACAATGTCGGTCACTCAATAATTTCAAATTGATTTATTGCTATACTTAATGGAAAAAATAGTTTTAAGTACTCTGTCCATTTTCCCTGAGGGAGAACATTTGGGGAGCCCACCTTTCAATAGTTCTCTTGATGTCATGACTTGGTTGTATGTGCCTCTTCAGTATGCTTTTAAGGGATTTATAAACATGAAGTTGCTAGTTGCTATCATCCAGTATCTTGCAAATTAAATTACTTTGTGTCTTGAAAACAAGAATTTCACAAATAATTTTTTGGAATAAATCATTTGAAGTAGTTACAAAAGCTTGTTAACCTCCCGTGCGCCCCTCCCCCCCCCCATTTTAGAACTTTTTATTAATATTTGCAATTTAGTGGATACATTTTTAAAAACACTACATATACATGTCCAGAAAGTATCCAGCCATTAACAGTTCTTGTTATATTGGCAATGGCTGGATTTTTTTTCCAGACAGCCCTCAGACATAGGTGTATATGTATATACACATATATAAATATGATTATATTCCTAGCCATACCTCTTTTTTGTTGTTGTTAAATTTATTGGGGTGACATTAATTGATATCAATGACATTGTTTCCAGGTATACAATTCTACATTACATTGTCTATACATCGCATTATGTGCTCACCACCCAGAATCAGCTCACATTCCATTACCATATATTAGATTCCCCCTCCTTTCTCTCCCCCACCCATCTCTCCCCCCCCACCCCCTCATTTGCCCTCAGGTAACCACTAAACTATTGACTGTGTCCATGAGTCTTTGTTTCTTTGTTCCTCTCAGTTTTATATTCCACCTATAAGTGAGGTCATGTGTTTCTCGAGTCTTTCATTCTGACTTATTTCACTTAATAAGATGTTTTCAAGGTCCATCCATGGTGTCACAAATTGCTGTACTTTATCTTTTCTTATTGCTGAGTAGTATTCCATTGTATAAATGTACCACAACTTCTTTATCCAGTCATCTATCAGAGGACACTTTGGTTGATTCCATGACTTGGCCACCGGGAACAGTGCTGCAATGAACACTGAAAAACACATATCTTATGGATTAAGGTTTTCAGGTTTTTTGGGTAGATACTCAGGAGAGGGCTTGCTGGGTCATATGGCAATTCCATTCCTAGCCATACCTCTTAATAAAAAAATGGTTTGGATGGGGATGCCAGGATGGCTTAATGGGTTGAGTGCTCATCTTGTAGCCCCGGGGTCTGAGGATCAAATCCCGGCGCTGGCCGTGTGGACCCATATGCTGAACGGGGGTGTGCCCCCAGCTCAGTTCTTACCAGGGTGAGCCTCCTATGTGGGAGGCCCCCAATTTGGCTTACACCCCAGGCATGTTTCTCATGTGGGAGGCCCCTGGCTCTAGGGGACATGCCTCTCACTGGGAGGCTCCAGGCTGGTTCCTGCCCTGTGCAGCCCCATGCCTACCTGTGGAATGAAACTATGTCAAAAATTAATGATGTGCAGCCATCGGGACTGGCCCTCCCCCTTCTCTCTGTTTCTCTCTGTCTCTCTCTTTCTGTCAAAAAACAATAAAAATAAATCTTAAAAAGAATAGTTTGGACCATAGAAATTATGCTTTGATTATTTTAACTCTTAACTACTTCTCATACTTTTATTAGCTTGACTTCTTGAGTTGATAGCAAGAGAATGGGCTAATAATGTAGCAAAAGAAAAAAGATAATAGAACGGGACCTCAGAATCCAGGGGAACAATGAAGCCTCAGGAGGGGTGAGCAGAGCTATAGAAAGGCAATCAGAGGGTTCAGAGGATGTAGGAGACAGAATATAGTGTGATTTCCTGAAGACACGCCATAGAGAGAAAGAAGCTCCCTTTGGTTTCAGTCTGTGAGTCCTTTGGCTCATGATTCAGATTCCAAGAATGCATTGAATATGGTCAATCTGGCTTGAGTCTTGCCTTCCCATCAAGCCTGAAAACAGTGGGGAAGGGTCTTCCCCAAGGGAAACCCCAGCGCTCTTTCTAAAGGAGGAGGGTCATTGCTCATGGGCGCAGCTCAGGTAAATCCTCCAGGTGTTACTTATCGTATCCCACACCTCGACTCTTAGCTGCCATTTATCTCCAAATTTCTCTCAAACTCAGCCTCCACACTGGCTGCCAGAAAAATGCCCATAAAATCTTACACTGACGTTTATCCTTCCTGGCTGAACCCTCTTCAGTGAGTCCTTAAGGTCAGGTGATTCATCAGTGTCACTTCTCACCTGTCTCAGCCGGGATCTGAGGCTCCAGCCTCACAAACCACTCTGAGCATCACCTGCCTTAGCTCTTCACGACTTCCCCACTGGAGATTCGAGCTCTCATCCTCTGCGTTCCTGTGTGTCCATCTGTCCCTCACTGGGTTGACCACAGCGGGTTATAGTCATCAGCTTCAGGGCCTGTTCCTGGCAGGGGAATTATTCTCATTCGTTTTTACACATCACCTGCCTTCATTATTATTTGTGTTACCTCCCCCATAAATTGTGTTGAGCGATGGCAATGCCTTGTTCCTTGCTGCTCCCTCACAGATAACCATGGCAAAATCTGACGTCTGTAATAACTATCATCTTCTTAAAAGCTAAGTAGCTTCTTGTGCTGTGCTATTGTTCACCTGAATTCCTTAAAGGACAATTTTTATTGGGGAGCCCTATTTCCACAGTGAAAAGGGTCCTGTTGATTTCTAATTGCTCAGCCTCATTTCTTACGTGTCTTGCTCTTTCAGGGGTATAGAAATGAAGACGTACATTTTCCCAGGAAGAGATATACCGTTAGGCACTTTGCTAAAGTAGGAACTGGAAAATCAGAGAGTGATTTGGAATAACAGATGACTTCATGTATTATTTTGCCTTCTTGGTAGAATACTCCCTGCCTTATCATTATTATTATTATTATTATTATTATTATTATTATTATTATTATTATTGCTACCAGCAGCACTTGGTAAGCTCTTGTGAATTTGTTATTGACTTTCACCCCTAAATCCTCTTAAGCCTTTTTGCTCTTTAGAAGAGTTCTCAGTTTATGTCTGTGCTTCATAGTATTTTTCCCAAAGTGTATTGTTTTATGTTCTTGTAAATTGAACTCATCACACTTAAACTTGTGTGCCTCTCCAAGGTCTCTAGATTATTCTGGGCTGCTGATCTATTTTTCACTGTTTATGATTTTCTGCAGATAAGAATAATGTACCATGTACTTTGTGCTTTAGATCATTAATAAAAATATTAAATAGCATGTGCTTCAGTGTTTGCCTTCCAGCACCTGCTTTTCCCAATATGACTCTGGCCTGTTAACAGTTATTTTTTATTCTGTCAGGTTTTTTTCTTGTTAATGTAGTGTTATAATGTACTTTTAAAACCCCCCAGAAAGTAGCTTGAAACTCTCCTTAATTTCAGTGTCAAGGGGCAAATAACCAACACAAATTATATCAAAAGACATCTGTTTGTTTTCCCTTGGATCACTTCTCAGCCTTTTGGCTGTGATCAACTATTTGCTCCTGGAATATATGTGTTTGGGGAAAATGTTAATTGATTATTATCATATTTATGGAGAGTATATTATGTTAATAATAGCAGCTCACACTTATATAGTACTTTCTATATTCTAGAACTGTGCTAGGTATTATGCATAGAATAGCTCATTTGGTATTCACAACGGTATGAGGTTAGGTACAGATACTTCCTCCATTTTGCAGATGAGGAAACTGAGGCACCAAAAGCCTGGTGAAGTGCCTGAGTCACACACCTAGGAAGTGGTAGAGCTGGGACTCAAACCCAGGGGGTTTGGCTTTGAGATCTGGCCTCTTAACTATCACACTGTATTTGATTTAAACAAGCCCCCCCTGAGTGGGAGATATTGAAATGAGCCACACATGGGTCCTATGCTAAGATGCTTGCAACACAATACAGAGATTGCCAGTAGTCAGCCTGTGCCTCCCTCTTCCTCCTCCTTCTTCCTCTCCACAGTCAATCGGCAATTGCCTTGCTTCAGGACATAATTATCACATGCTGAGCTTCCTAAGCAGTCTCCCCACTTATCTCCCTGATTCGGTCTTGCACCTCTAAAACTCATTCTCCACAATGCACACTGAGCTACTTTATAAACATACAAACATGATCTCATGTTTTCTCTGCCTAGAGTCCTCATATGGCTCCCAGGAAAAATTCCAAACTCCTCAGCAGGCACCCCAGGGCCCTAGCTCTCCCCTTTCCCACTTCCTCCCCTGAATTCACCCCATGACATTCATCCTGTGTTCACCTGAGTCTAGCCCTTTGAAAGACCTGTTCATTTGTTACCCCCTATTTGTGATTGCCTCACCCCCTTCCTAAAATGTTCTGATTGGCAGGACATGGATCATATGCCCATAGTGAGAAATAGGGAGTTGCGTGGAGTCTACCTCACAAAATGTGGGACCTAGACATGAATAAAGAGTAATTTTCTCTAATGAAAAATAAGGGTTCTCATGCTAGAATAATGGCAAGTGGATGCTGGTTAGGAACACACAGTAGATATCCATCTTTCATCAACCATCGTGGGCATAGAATAGGTACTCAATAAATGACTGATTTTATTAAGGATAATGATCATGTAATAGACACCATATAGGCCTCTTTATTTGAAAATATCAAAATACCTTAACTGATTTATAATTTTGATTAACTGCTTCCTTGGAATAACTTTGAATAACCTCTTGAGCCAGTGAGTTGAATTTCACTTAATATGTAGAGAAAGGGATCTAAGAGGATGTTGGGTGATTGGAAATCATTAAAATGTCGGGAAGGAGGAAATTTGAATTTTCTTTACAACAGAACATCTTTGAAGCAGTGCATTATTCATATAGAATATTCCAACTCAGGAAGGACTCTTAAAATTGCTGCTCAGCCGACATGCAGGCCTGGCTCCCCTGTTTATCTGCTTGAGAATTTGTCATTATGATGAGACGTGTCACATGTGAACTAGACCCAGAACTGTAAAATTCAGACAGTCTGTTTTGCCCGAGTTCATCCTAACACCATGTGGAGGTTATCCAAATGGATGCCGTCTAAGTGCTTTGTCATTTATCATTTGAAAATGCTCACCCATCTTGGGACATTCTCAGCTTCATGGGCAAACCAAGTGGGAACCGAAGTTCACTGACTCTATCTAAGCATCCCACAGTCATGCAGTATAAATTTAGGTTTGGGGATTTAAATGTCCTGCAACAATCAGTTAGGTGGATGAACTATGGACCATTAACTAAGTTTATCATAAGCCCTGCTGCCTCTAGATGTGCCCTGTGTTATGAGCCTTAGAAATGGTCGTGCTTTGGGGCCAATACAAAAACCAAAAACAACAAAATACCAAAACAACAATACATAAGAATGAAAAACAAACAACCCCCCCCCCCCCAAATCAGGATTTTATACTGATCCTGACTAATATAGAGAACGAAAAAATGTTTTGGGATAAGAAAAGACATGTGCATACTATCCATCCTCAAGTGAAGTATTTCGATGTATTCAATATTCTCAGACCCTTGAACTTGTTTTGAACCGTGGCTTCCTCTGTGTTGATTCCTCACTAAAGTAGCATTTGTTCAGCTTTCATGAATAATCAATTGTATTGGCTAATAAACAAGACCTATAATGGTTCAAGAAGTTATTGACATTTCAGCCCGATTTTTCTAGCCCACTCCAAACTCTGGATTTTAGTGTCAATGGAACAATGAGAACCCAGAAGTATCAGAGCAGGTTGGAAAACTACCGTATGTTTTTTAGGGAATAAACATTGGTTGCCAATCCTAGATTTTATAGATGGCCTTTGAATGTGGCCCAACGTAACTTCATAAACTTACTTATGTGAGATTTTTTTTTGTGATTTTCTTTTCTTTTCTTTTTTTTTAGCTCACCAGCTATCATGAGTGTTAATGTACTTTATGTGTGGCCCGAGACTTCTTCCAATGTGGCCCAGGGAAGCCAAAAGGTTGGACAGCCCTGGTCTAGACATTACAAAGCTGTATCACTTATCTATTTTTTACATGATGTGAATAAAGGAGTGCTCTGTTTATTATTACCTGATAACAAATTGCCCCCTAAACTTCATAGCTTAGAACCACCATTTCTTTTGCTCTCTGGAGTGGGTCAGGGAATACGGAGGGGCAGTCCTCATTTGGGCTCTCTTAGGTGTTTCCATTCAGGGGTTGGCTGAGGCTGCAGCTGCCTGGAGGTTTGACTGGGTGGGACATCTAAGGCGATGTCCTCGCATGGCTGCAGTGGCTGCTGACTGTTGTCTGGGACCTTGGCAAGGCTGCCTACCTGCCTCTACCTGGCATCTCCCGCACGATGGTCTCAGGTGTAGGCAGATTTCTTCATGGCCCTTGGCTTTCCCCAGAGTGAGTCTCCCAAGAGAGCAAAGCAGAAGCCACAGGCCTTTTGTGACCTGACCTCAGAAGGATGCAACGTTCCTTGCACTGCATTCTTGGGGTTACAAGCAAGTCACCAAGACAAGGCTAGATGCAGAGGGAGGGGACACAGGTCTTCATTTCTCAAAGGAAGAGAGTCAAAAAACTTGTATGCATGTTTTAAAACTGTCACAAAGGGTCTTCAGTGGGCACTTGGAAGTATCTTCCTCTTATTGCCCAGGGTAATTTCTAGGAGTGTCCACTGTCCAGATAAACATTCTTCATAATACTGGGAGTTATGGAGACATGATTTTTGCCTCATTGTTCCTCATAGAGACCAAGCCTTCAATACCAATTTATTACTTCTCTTCTGAATCAGAGCCAAGAATTTTTGGATATGACTCAAAAAAGAAATTGGGATTTTAAATCCACCTGTGAGGCAAAACCAGTCTTACTCAGATCTCTATAAATTTTCTCCTGAGTTTGACAAGATTTTATTTTTAACCCTGCAAATGGAAAGCCCATTTGAACTACCTCATTCTATTTTATTTTTTTAGATTTTTATTTTATTGTTTTGATAGAGACAGAGGGAAGAGGGAGGGCCCAGAGCCATCTCCATAGTTGTACGTCATCAGTTTTTGACATGGTTTCATTCCACACAGGTGGGCAGGAACTGGGCTGGGGGCCTCTCACATGGGAAGCACACCCCAGTTCAGCATATGTGTCCACACAGGCTGGGGCTGAGATTCGATCCTTGGTCCCTGGGGCTGCAAAGTGAGCACTTAACCCGCTGGGTAATCTTGGCTTCCCATGAACTACCTTATTCTTGAATAGCCACATACTAAAGATAAATATGAGGCCATGAATGGTATGTTGTCTCCTTTGTAAAATCAAGAGAATACAAATTGTGTATTCTTAGAGAAAAAAAAAAGAAGAAGCAATTTCCTTCTGTAGACCTTCAATACCAGCAAATCTATAAAGGTTTCTTGCTGACCTAAATTATCCTATACAAAAATGAAATATTTTCAAAGTCAACATTAAAATTCACATTATTCAGGGCTTTTTCAATTTTTATTTTTTTATTTTTGCAGTTTATCTTAGAACATGCCTCTAGGAGCTGCTTTGTTCCACATACAATAGTATCGCTGCTGGCTTTAGCTAGGTGGGCCGTGTGGTATTATCTATTAGCCAGAAGAGTTCGCTAGTTCATTATGAACTGAAAAGAAACCCAAAACCTGCCCTCCCTTCCATTCTTCCCCTCTGAGGTATAGTCTTTCATCTGATACACTTTGTTACCGTTCTTCTACATAACTGCTTCCCCATAACCAGAGTGGTGGATGAGTCCTAACTTTAAGAAGATGAACTCTCAGAGTAGATACATGTAGGCTTTATTTTAATAGCATTCTAATGAATAATGGGTTTTATATTTCAAGCAAGCAAATTAAAATGTGTTGATGCTTTTGTATCTGTTGAAAGAAAATAATTCTCCTTGACTTGGTATAAGTGGAAATTTAGATAACCATGAACATTTTTTAATATTGCTTTTGTTAGCTTGGTTCTGTGGCCAAAATGAGGCTGACAGCTTTTTTCTAAGGTCCTTCTATTAATGTATTTCCTACTCCCATGTTGATGAAAAGGCACAACAAAATAAAATAGTTCTCTCCTCATTGTTCATGTTTCCATTTTAACAGTGACATAATTTTAAAATGAAGTGAATTTTCTACCCACAAGGGTAATACTTTAAGCAAAAAGAGACAAGAATAAAAACATAACCTCTTATCTCACTGCCCTAAGTTTACATATTTATGTCATTTAAATTAATATTCCTAATATTTGCAGCATATACACACACATAAATTATATTTGAAGCAATGCAGTCATTTTGTAAAATTATTTTGAAAATATTTATTTAATTTTTGGGGGGGAGAAGGTGAGAGAGAAGGGGGAGGGCCCAGAGTAGCCTGCAGAGCTGCACATCATTGGCTGTGACACGGTTTCATTCCACACAGGTGGCTGTGGGTCTGCACAGGGCGAAACCAAACTGGAGGCCTCCCACCCGAGCGGTGAGCATCTTCCCCGCTGAGTCATCCCTGTGGTTACCAGTTGTGCCACAGTTTAGCACATGGGTTTGCATTGGCTGGGGCTGGGACTCGAACCCCAAACCTCGTGAGTGTGAGGCAGGTGCTCAGCCCTTGAGCTACCCCAGCATCCCCAGAAGTAATGCAGTTTTATGGTTTAAAATTCAAAAGATGAAGAGGTTATGAAATGAAAGATCTTCCTCCTTCAGAACATCAGCTGTCTAGTTCCAGTCCACAGAGGCCCCCAATGTTCTCTCTTTCTCTTCTTGCAGAGATTTTCTAGGCAGATTCAAATAATGATATGTATTTTTTTTTCTTCTCCCCCAAATAGTAGCTTAAGGTTGAAACTATTCTGTGCTTTTTTTTTTTTTAATTTAACAATTTCTCTTGGAGATATTTCTGTATTAACACAAAAAGCATATTCTTTTAAAAATGATGTACAACATTCAGGATATAAGTACATATAAATATAATAAATAGACAAATGATTTCAGTATACTCTTAATTTATTTAATCAGTTGTCTATTATTGGTTACTTAGGGTGCTTTCAATCTTCTGTTTTTGCAGTTTTATGATTATCTTGTATATTAGCTTAAAAGTCTTTTGTAACAAAGTACCACAGAGTAGGTGGCAATTTATTGTGTTCTATCTCTAAGGCTAGAAATCTGAGGTTGAGTTGTCTGTGGCATTGGTTCCTTTTGAGGGCTATGAGGCAGGATCCAGTCCAGGCCTCTCCCATTGGTGTGTGGATGGTCATTGTGCCCCTATGTGTCTTCACGTCTTTCTTTGACGTCTGTCCCTCTGTATTCAGTTTCCCCCTTTTCACAAGGACAGTAGTCATATTGGATTAAGGCCCACCCTAAGGATCTCATTTTGACTTGATTACCCTGTAAAGACCCTATCTTCACATAAGGTCACCTTCACATGGATGAATTTTGAGGGGGAGACAGTTCAACCCATACACTGATGTATATGTCATTTTGCAAATAACAAAGTGTATCTTGGAATAAATTTTTTTTGCATTTGAATAGCTGAATTGAAGGTTATGTGCACTTGTAATGTTTTTATTGCCAAGGTACCCGCTCTAAAAGTTGCACTAATTTACAGCTTTCATGAGCAATGGATGGGCATATCTTGTTTCTTAACCCCTCAGCGTATAATGTGTTATTGAACTTTGGGTCTTTGTCCATCTATTAAGTGAAAAGGATTCTTAATGTAGTTTTAATTTGAATTTCTCATAAATACATGAGCTTGAGTATTTATATTTTAATATATGCTTTTTTTGTAAAAAAAGGATCAAACTGAAAATATTATTTGATAACTTTTTTTATCCATTTAAGCAACATTAATGGCATACTTCCATATTATGCAATATTTTCGTACAATGAAAATTATATGGCTTCATATGATCCTATTGGGTATCTGTGTCAATTATATTAATTCCCTATTATACATGTATATTGTTTCCAACATTTTTGCTTTTAAAATAATGTTAATATAACTTGTAGAGATGAATTTTTGTGCATAGCTGTGATAGAAATTAACCCTTTGATTTTCTATAGCTAGATTTTTGAAGCTGGATTAATGTTAATGGAATCATATCAATGCCCTACTTTTTAACCCTCCTGTTGATGTAGGAATCGTGGTGTGTGTGTGTCCAGAGTTTATGGTCTCACGCACTCGAAGAATGAGGACACGGACCCATGAGAAAAGGTTAAACATCAGAGGTTTTATTGAAAACAAAGACAAAGCTCTCTAATGAAAGGGGACACCTGAAAGCGGAATACCCTCAACTGAAGCCGAAGCTACTCCTTATATAGGTTATGCATATGTATCTAGGTTCAGGTATCAGGCGCCTACATATTAGTCTTTGTCTTGGGTGATATGCTCTGTTGCCTAGGCTCAAAGGAGTTTGAAACAAACTAGGAGACATTCCTCTAGGACATAAATCTGTTTCACCTGAGGGTTGCTACAACATAGAAACTCTGGTGTGGACTACCTTGTTCCAGTTCATACCCGGTTGTCCTGTCTAGATATGGTTGCTACCACTACTGAGGCCTCCCCTAACTGCCTAGCCATTCACTTACTATCCTGACTCACTATTTCCTGTACAAAAAAGTCTGGCTATGATTTCAAGAAAGTTACTTCTCAGAAGTTGAGATTGGACTTAGATTTTTTTTTTTTTTCCTGCACTACATTACAATTTTCCTGCAAGAAAATTCATTTGTTTCTGAAATCAACTGTGCCATGCACCACACCACATTGTGAGCATGCGTGAATGATACTACTGAAACAGAGCAGCGGGTAACATATTTTTGCACAGTTGGGTACTTGTCTCTCTCAATTTATAGCTTATATCTATATGGAGAGTTGTGTAGAATAGCAATAACCAATGCTAATTCAGTGCTTGAAATGCATTAATTCATTCACACTCTTTAACAAAGAGAGATGAACCAATGGGAGGGCACTGTAATAGACAGCTACTGCTACAATTAACACTGTACGACAAACTACTCCAAATCAGTGTCTTACAATAGCAAGTATCTACTCTGTCTTGTTCCTGTTTCTATGTTTGGCTAGGGTTCCACTGCGCCTGGCTAGCATCAGCTGAGCTCGGTTCCAATCTATATGTTGGGTCTAGATTGATTCCACATTTCTCTCATCCTCACTTAAACTAGCTATGAGCAGAATGTTCTTCTCATAATGAATAATAAGAATGTAAGAGGCAAGCATAGCCATGCAAACACATTTATTGGTCCCCATTAACATTTTATTAGCTAAAGTAAGTGTGCCGAGGACTAAGACTGATAGCAACAAGGCAGATAAGTATGTTTCACTCATATTGTGAGAAAAATGTAAGATTACATATATAATTCTATCACAGAAGGGTGAAAAATTGGGATCAATAATTTAATCCGCTATAGGTAAATACCTTTGAAGAATGAATAAGTTATCAATTTCAAAAGTTTCATATAGAAACCAAAGTTACTGCTCTTTGGTTGACATTTTGTCTGAAGTCCTATAGGGCTAAAAATATCATAAAAGATCTTTTTCATTTGAGAGAGATTTAATCTGCGATTTTCAGTTAGGGCCTAAAGAAGATGCAAACAATTGTAAGAAGAGTTCTGCTTATACACTGATTATAATGTACTAGAGAAGGAAATAAGGCATCTATATAAAGAGTTCCATAACAAGATACAAGATGGTAAGTGTCCTTCAAAGACCAATTGAAAGGGAAAGGGTGGAGGGATGTACTATGTAATAATTAGGTTTTCTTGGTTTGATCTCCCAGTTATTAACTTCTCCTGTAATGAAAAATGTAGAAGAAATTGCCTAATAACTAAACTGGGAAAACATTTTTTTTTAAATTTCCCAGAAATACTACAGATGTACTTTTTATTATGCATATTTTAGGAGGAGACTATAGGAGCTCCACAGTTTTAGAAAAACAGATTAATGTGTTTCTTAAGCCTTCTGTCTTTCAACAAATTGAACAGTCTGGAGTATCAAATTTGAAAATATAAAAGAAAAAAGTCTGCTACTATGAAGAATCATACCAATAAAAATATAAGACAATAAAACCCATTGCTGAGAAAATTAAAAATCCCTGTAAGTCTTTGACTGAACTAAGAAAATGTGAATCTATAGAAACAAACACAATAATATAGCTCTCTGGAATGAACTCATTTTGGGTAGCTTCTCTTACAAATGTGAGAAAATTGCTCACATGTGAGTGTAGAAAACCATTGCTAATTGTCAGTCTTGCTGTGAAAAAGTTTATAGCAGTTTGGAAAAAAAAATTAAACAATCATCTCAATTTTTATTGTGTTATTTTGACCTAAATGATCTGAAAGATCATTTTGATGGTGAAAAAAATATCTACTGAGGTTGAGATTGAGTATATTTACACACAGCTTATTTCAGAAATTGAGACAGATCTTTATGGAGACATTATTTAACCTTTAATGGTAGAAATGTTTGAATTAATTTTTCCCAATAACTTCCTAAGATTATTATAGCCTATGTGAGAGTAATACAGAATGGATTTGGTACGCAATGGTACCAGTAAACTCATTATAATGGAAAAGAATTTCACGGCGGGAGGAAAATTTGGGACACAGCTGAGAGGAACTGTTTTCACATCATTTGATGTGTTCTAATGTGTTAACAAGGATGCAAAAATAACCTCAATGGATGATGACAATAACAGTAATTTAGGCTTTTTATTACTGTGTTATTAGAGGATTGTGAGATCCCTTGTAAATAAGATATATGTTCAAGTTCAAAGTCCACATATATGATTGGATTATTCCTTCAGGTACAACTGTTAAAAAACAAGCCTTTCGTGGTCATATGGAAAGAGCATAAAATTTAGTCTTCCAAGATGTTTTTGAGTTTCCATTTATTCATGAGCTCCTCAGCTTCTCTGAGACTTACTTCTGTCCTCTATAAATTGGGATGTGTCGTGAATACCACTCATCCCACCCTGGGTATTCCCTGAGACCATGCATCACCCAACTCAAATACCACACAGGGCTCTATCAGAGGCCGAGCTTTATGGGAGCTGGCAGGCCACAGCAGACCTCAGCCCCGTCCTGGGGGCAGCTGTCCTTGTTTTGCCGTGTGGCTTTTCCCATATGCTTCCTGGTCCAGCACCGGTGGCGACCAACCGCAGATCACTTTGTAGCTCCTACCAGGCAGTCACTGGCCAGTCAGCAGCAGACCTGGGCCTGCACCAGAGCCCTCCCAGGAGTTCCCAGAGCTGACATACTTGGAGGTTGGCATGAGACAACAGCAGGGTACCACCCAAATAACCCCAAAAGTGACAGACCTAAAGAGCAGAATCAGTAGGCATTAGAGCCCATTGGGGTGAATGCTATAGTCTGGCAAGCCCTGCACACAGCAGCCCATCAGCTGTGGGTGTGGCCAAAGCCCACAGCCAGTCAGCTTGAGGGTCAATCCCACCCACTGATGTGCCAAGAGGAGGGCACACACAACCCACACAAAGAACATTCCTGGAGCAACCAGAGCAGGTGATCAGGGAGACAGTACCACTGGACCCCATAGGGCACCTACTACATAAGGTCACGTGGCCAGGGTTGGGAGATGGAGCAGATATACCTAATACATAGAAACAAACACAGAGAGGCATCCAAGATGGGGCAACAAATAAATATATCCCAATTGAAAGAATAGGAGAAAACTCCAGAAAAAAAAACTAAACTAAATGGAGGCAAGAAACTTATCAGAGACAGAGTTCCAAACAGTCATTTGAAACTTGACTAGGACTGAAAGATCCATTTCTAAGGTGGTTTATCTACATGGTTGATGGCAGGAGGTCTCATGAGGACTTCTCCAAAGGGCTGCTTGAGTGTCTTTATGACATGGCAGCTGGGTTCCACCAGAGAAAGTGATCCAGAAAAGATTTAGGTGGAAGCTGTAATGTCCTTCATGAGCTGATCTTAAAAGTTACACACAGATGCTGCTGCATATTTTATTTGTTAGAAGTGAATCACTAAGTCCAACCCATACTCAAAGAAGCAATATCAAGACATTGTGAACATATTTTTAAAGCACAACAGTCTGTGGAAAGTGTCATTTGATGCGGTGTGTCTTCTCTTTCAGTTTACTGTTATTATGACATGTGATTAATAAGTAAAGTGAGACTTAGGGTTTAAAGTGCAATGAGTGTTTATTGGAGCTGAGAAGAGTTACTTCTTAGGTAATGAGATAGTAAGAAGAGGATGATGACTAGACTCTTGATTTGTTAAAACAACTAAGCCTTCAGCCTTTACTAAGATTAAAGGATCTGTAAGTTTTTTATTCACTCTCAAATATTTAATAGAGCAATTGTAATGAGACAAGGTGTTTCTTTGTTGTTGACCTAAAAGTAAAACTAAAAGAGTTAAGTGAGTACCAGTGAAGCCCTAGAAAAGAAATGCTCAAAACATCACATCTAAACAGCTTGGTACTGGCAGAAAAACAGGCACATGGACCAATGGAATAGAATTGAAAACCCAGAAATAAACCCACAAATTTATGGACAGATTATTTTTGATAAAGGATCAAAAAATATACTGTGGGGAAAAGAAAGCCTCTTTAGTAAATGGTGCTGGGAAAACTGGAAAACCACATGCAAAAGGCTGAA